>JAVQJG010295194.1:0-11182 GCA_036024015.1 Craterocephalus amniculus | reverse complement strand
ATTACTGGCTGATCGGAGTCTGGACGTTCCAAAAATTAACCCGGCAGAGAAAGCGCGTCACGCCAATGCTAAAAAAACTAGCCGCTTTCGTAAACTAAAATGCCCTGAACTCGTACATATGCGCAACCAATGAGTCATTAATTGTAATGAAATGACCCCTTTTACTACATACTATACCACGTAGAAAACCATTTTTCTTAGAAAGATTAAAATAATATCAGGTATAGTTCCTTTAATGTGCATGTGTGTGTGTGTGTGTGTGTGTTGAGCTTTTCTGACCCCTGCCTATCACAGATGAGCTGCTGCCGTCTCAGAGCAGCGCTGTGACCTGATTGGACAAGGAGCTGAAACTAAGTGAAAATATCCCCGTGAGAAGCCATGATTGTGTTTTCATGTTCATGTTGATTATATTTATTTAAACACATTTATGTTTTAAAAGACTACACGTTTATTATAGTTTCTTTTTTAAAATTCTGTTGTAAATGCACAAAATGAGTTGATTTACATTTGAAATCACCTAAATGAGTCATTAAGTAGCCTGTATAGAAATGACTAGATATTGTGTTTATTTATTATAATATTTACACACATTTTGGTTATGTATTACATGCATATGACTAGGTAAGAGAGGGAGAGAGAGTGAAATAAACCAAATAAATAAATAAATTGTCTTCACTGGTTCTGACAAACACTGGTCTCATGTCGGTGATAATACGTAATGATTAGCAATCAGTGTAAGAGTGATAACAGGCCAATAGAAATGGAAAAGTTCCCCCTCATAGACCAATGGGGCGGCCACATTGTTCACCGTTCAGCGAATCCCCCGCGGATCTGATGCAACAGGGCTGCAACTAAAGTTACTCCTTCAAACTGCCACGCCGTGTCCTTCCGCCGCATCGTGCCGAAAACTAGTGCCACGCTCCTCGTCTGTTGAACGCCTTAATTTCGCGCTCTGGCTCTGTTTTGAAGGTTTGCACCTCTAATGATGTATTCATCGTGGGGTTCTGTTATTGTGGGAATGAAGGGATGAATTAAAGAAAAAGTTTGGGGACTTTACAGACTGCTGTATGTGTAGGGGGAAGCGGAGACCTCCAGAACCAGGCAGGGTGCACCCATGTTTCTGTTTCGGGGTAATTTCCAGCAGGACTATTTTAAAAAATCCAGCTACACAACAAGCAACAGAAAGAAGAATCAGCGTAATTAAAAAAAAAAAAGAGTAATTTAAACGTACTTTTTTTAACCATACATGCAGTCAAAATAAAGAATATATGAATAACTTTAATAAAGAGTAAAAACGAAGTGTGCTGGGTTCCGTCAGATGTGCGCGCGCGCGAGGTCCCTGGATAACGGGAAAGTCCCCCAGCTTCATGACGTAACGGCCCGGCTGAACTCTGTAAACCGCGCAGTGATCTCGTCTGCTGTGATCAGGTCCAGGCATTAGGAGTTGGAGAAGTAGCGGATTTAAAAACTTTCTCTCTGCAAGTCCGGTTGGTGGATAAAGCGCTACAATAGGGCTCCCTGGTTTCCAAAAGCGGAAATCATGGCTTTTTAACCGGTGATCGTCCTCTTTCCGACACTCAGCTCCGCGTGCTTTGCTTCAGCAACGCACTTTTCCAAGACTACAGAGAAACTATGGGGTAAGTGGAGGAGCGTCGGGGCTGCGGAGGAGCCGAGGAAAGTTGGCAGGACAACATCTTTTCATTACCAAGTCTGTTTATTCGCTTTAAACTAACATTTATAACAGAATTTACTCTGTTGTTAATGTTTAACATTTACAGGACTATTTTAGTCATTATAATCGTGTACAGAAACCTTTTAGATTGTTTATAAAGTTTAAAATAACATTTTTTTCTTTTATTTCTGATTCAACATATCCCCATCACTAAAATTCTGTAAAATATAGTAATATTTTTTTCTATAAAAACTTCAATATTTT
Source organism: Craterocephalus amniculus (assembly GCA_036024015.1). NCBI lineage: Eukaryota > Metazoa > Chordata > Actinopteri > Atheriniformes > Atherinidae > Craterocephalus > Craterocephalus amniculus. The sequence goes on along the minus strand of JAVQJG010295194.1, from coordinate 9,246 downwards.
TTTTAGCCAAATTCTTGAAAGTTAGTATTAATTTTATTATTATTATCGTTTTTGTTATTAATATTTAATGTAATTTCTTATTAGAGTTTTTATATTTAAAAAAATAATCAGTGTTATGACAGCTTTTACATTATTGATTGGTTTATAATTAAATAATTATCCACCAGGTGAATATAGAAGTTAATTTAAAAAAATAAAATAGATTATAAAGAAATAGATTATATAAATTGTATTTATTTATTGGATTGGATATTTATTGGATTTATTTTATCTCCCTGCAGGTCTCCAGGTGTGCCCACAGCTCTCGCGTCCAGCCAGTGCACGATTTGTGCTTTTGAACAATTCGATCGGAGCAGACGACACAATGGCGGCATCGATCCTTCGCAGGAAAATTCCTCCCATTTCCACAGGCGAGCTTGGCGCTCCCCCTCTCCGACAGGCTAGCCTCAGCCAATCACGGACCGGGACGGGGGCGGAGCCAGTGGAGAAGCAGCACTTAATTGGTGAGTTTTGCCAAGACGCTTTTTTATTTTTCCACATCCCGAGGTCGGAGCCGCAGTGCAGCACGGGGCTAATGTCGTACAGTGAGTACAGCTAAGTGGATTTTTATCGAATGCAGACGATGCTGTTCAATCATTTTCAGATGATCGGTTAGTTGTTCACTTGGATCTTCTTGGATGTATTGCTTTTGGATGTATTGATGCGCTCTCAGCCTTGCTTTGATTAAGAATTTTTATCTGTTTTTGTCACTTTTATTTCAGATATTTGATCCAAACATTTTAAAGAAAAAAAAGAGGATTGTTTTACTGATTTTATAACGCCTTATTGTGATGTATTTTTTGTTGAAATTCTCCCAGGTGATGGTCACTCTGATTGGATGACGGAAAAAGTTGATTTGTCTTCATTTGTGTCAACGACCGAGTCTTCCCCGAGCTCCTCTCTTCCCCCCTCGCCGTTAGAACAGGATGTCAAGGTGCCCTCAGATCTGGAGGTTATGACCTCGCTACTGCAGGAGGAGCTGGCTCAGCTGGAGGACTACTTCCGCTCCGAGTCCACATCCGCCACAAACAAGTTGGAAAAATCCTCAAAATGTGACAAAGGTGCCCAAGCCATGGGCTCCCAGTCTTACTACCAGTTACCCTACGGCTCATATGGGACCGGCCAATCAGAACCCAGCCCTGTGGTCGTTACCTTAGCCACGGGGGAGCTGGACCTGGCCAGCTTCTGCGGCGGTCCCATCAGCAGAACCAAAATCGCCCGGCCGGCTCCGTACAGCTACCACCACCGGTACCACCACAACAACGGGCGGCGGCTCCTCAGCGAGGCGGTGAAGGTGGGCGAGGACGTGGGGCTGGAGACGTGGGGCTCCAGGGGCTGCTACTCAGGGAGCACGGAGGTGTCGGTCAACCACTACTCCACTCTGAAGACGGTCAGCAAGAGCGGCATCGGCGGGGTGAAGAAGGTGAGAGAATGTGCGTTATCGTTGAAGGAAGAGGAGAGTTACTGTTTCTCAGAGGGAATGTTTTGCAGCGAAGAGATTGCCCGCGGGTTTTGTCTGGGCGGCTCGTACGACGGCCACCACAAGCGCGAGGGACAGCTGATGCACAACGTGAAGGTCAACGTAAGTTACGACAGCACGGGGCTGGAGGTGCTGCACTGCAGCAAGGACGGAGGACTTTCCGGAAGTATCCCCCAAGAGACAATGGTGGCGGGCGACGGCTACTTCCACCAGCCCATGGCCGCCTCGGAGCCTTACCACAGCTTTATCGGAGAGCTGGAGCCGCCGGCGCCGGCTCCGGCCGTGGAGCCGCAGCACGGCCACTACCTCTATCCAGAATGCCTTGCAGACCAAAGCTACGAATGTCTGTCCAGAGGGGAGGGCGAGGGGCCGCTGCTGGGGGCCCCCATCCACCGCCCCACCCAGAGGCTAAAGGATGAGCCCTGCTCCGTCAAGCCGGCGCTGGTGATGGGGGGAGCCACTCTGGATCACAGCACCGGGGAGAGGAAGCAGAAGAAGAGAGACCAGAACAAGACGGCCGCTCACAGGTTTGTCCGTTTGTCCGCATGTCTGCGTGCACGAGCTGCTGCAGAGAAACGTTGTTTTATTCAGCAGTGCGACGTCAGAGGAGAAACCACACATTTCACAGACTAAGGTTTTATTTTCAGAGATTTATTTGTGTTTAAAGTCCATTTTGTTATTGATTTCAAGCAATATTCTACTTTTCTGAGTTTTTTAATTTGGTGTTTTTTAAGCTGATCAGAATAATGTAAACCAATAAAAGGTGAAATATATTGATTTGCAGACTATTTGTATATATGTACATTTAATCTTTGAAGTACTACTCAGAAAATGAGAATATCCTGAAAAAGTGCTGCATTTCTCTAACTTCAAAGATGAAATGTACACATAAAGACAAATAGTATGAAAATCAATATATTACCGCTTTTATTTGTTTAGATTTTGCTGATCAGGATTTGCAGCTTCAGAGAAATTAAAAAGCTCAGAAAATTAAAATATGGCTTGAAATCAATAAAAAAATGGATTTTAAATGCAAAATGAAACCTTGCATCTGTACTTAGTTCCTAAAATGTGTTGGTTACACCTTTTATGTTAAACTGCCTGAATAAAACAACTTTCCAGCATGTTCTCATTTTCCCAGCAGTACCTGTAGATAACCCAGTATGAGGGAGATGGAAAGTCCCCCCCCTTTTTGCCAAACTCAGCCCCACCTTGGTCTGTGTCCAGCAGTCTGACACAGACCAGAGTCTCAGGGGGAAACGTGGAGCGTAGAGCATGTCGTGTCATTTCTTAGAGGGGGATTGAAGGTGTGCACGCTTGGCTCATTAATAAAAATGCAAGGCAGCAAACCCCCCCGCCCAACCTGTCCGTCTGTCCCTGCAGGTACAGGGTGCGTAAGAGGGCGGAGCTGGACTCTCTGGAGGAGGAGCTGCACGGCCTGGAGGGCCAGAACCGCGAGCTCCGAGACAAGGCGGAGTCCGTGGAGCGAGAAATCCAGTACGTCAAAGATTTACTCATCGAGGTCTACAAGGCTCGCAGTCAGCGGCACAAACAGGACGGCAGTGCCTAGGAAAATAAAAGAGACCTCACCCCTCCCCCCCCGCCCGCCCGAGATCACACAGCTCCAAGCCGAGAGCGCCCACCGGTTCTGGTTCTTGTCTCACACTAAAACGAAGGGTAGTTGCATGATTTTGGTAGTTCTTTTTTTCAAAAAAATAAAGATGTAATTGCTGGAAGAGGGACGTCGGAACAGGAAGGACTTGGGAGGAAGAATCTGTGACAAGACTATGGCAAGCCTTAGCGAGGAGGCTCCGAGAGAAGATGCTGAACTCGTCCGTGACCACTGTGATCCGAAGTGTCCGCACAGCCTCGCAGCCGCTGGCCATCGTCTCCCAAACGCTTCGGTTTTAGCGGTAGTGGTTGAATTTTGCTTGTGGTTTCTTGTGACACGCGTCAGCAGCACCGAGGCATACTCACTGAATATATATTTTATTTTATATTTTTATTTTTACCTAATAATTATAATAATTATAATAATGCTAATTTTTCAGTTGCTTAAACACAATCAGTAAAGGGACTGCTGGAAAAAAAAAAAGTGTGTAACACGCTCTCTGAAAATAAGATTTGGAGAAATTTGTATTGCTAAAATGTTGAGTATTTGCACCTCTGTTCCCACTGAGATTCCCAATGCATGTCTGATTTTGGAAAAGCATGTGCGAGTGTTGTTTGAAGGCGATATTATGTTAACTGCATGGCTTCAGAATCTCCACTGCATCGGTTTAAACTGAGTTGGCTTCCTGCTCATCATCATCATCATCAGCTGGTGACTTTTCTCTGAGTTCGTCCCCTTCGCTGTGATCCAGGCTCAGGTTTTCTTTTCCTTTCATCTGCGCCGAGAAGCCAGAAACCCACAGGCTTTACTTTCATTTCCCCCTCTCTCTCTCTCTCTCTCTCTATCTGGCTGTACTTTGCGAGCAAACAATCACCTGTTGATGCAACAAAATAAAAAAGAAAAAGCTTGTTGTGTAACAGTTCGACTTCATGGGAATTTTGTTTTGTTTTTTTCAATTGATCGATTTGATGTATCTGAAATTCAGGTCCTTTTTAATATTTGATGTCAGTGTCAGGAAATTCTCCATCAGGTCAGTTACAGCCAAATAAACCCGTTGTGTAGTATCACTCACTGCTGCCTTCCCGCTGTGTTTTCTCTGCTTTGTCTGCCGCCTGCTATCACTGCGTTTGATCTCAGGAAGAAGAAGAAAAGCGCGGGATTAAGAGATTAAAAAGAAGCCCCTCCCATCGCAGCTTTGATTGACAGCTGGCCAATCAGGGTGAAGAGCGAATTAAGCGAATAAAAAGCTGAATGTAACGAGCTTTTTCTCTTTCTGAGGCCGAGCTGAGCCGTATCGGGCTCCGCCAGTCAACAATACTTGCCTATCTCGTCTCCCAGCTTGAGCGGGGTGTGTGCGTGTGTGTGTGTGAAAGCCTGTGTGTGTGAAATCTCTTGGTATCTCCCCTAGCAGTTGTAGGTCTTTCAAGTGCATGAGGCAATATCACACAATACTTGCAGGAAGAGGAGAGAGACGCGAGCGAACCCTCAGAATGAGAGTGCTGGGCTGACGGAGGGCGCCATTAAATCTGTTTGTTTGTGCGATGCACACGAAACAAACCACACTTCATATGTTTCACATTTGATCGTACTTTTGGAATTTGTAGAACAAATCCATAAAAAGGTGATAAAGAAGCACTTAAATAACCAGAAATCTGCAGGTTCTACTGTGTGATAATTAAGCTGTATTTCTGTGTTGGTTGCTGTTTCCTCCCAGGAAATAATAAAAATCATTAAGCAGACTTTATATGCTTGTAAATCATGTAAATCTGTGTTTATTCTCAGATACAGTATGATGCAGCTCCGTCTCTGTAGGGATTTTACCGCAGGTGAAGCTAATTCACCAGCAGGTGTCCCTCCAAGCCCGGAGAAAGATGAGCTTTTCTGTTTGTCCTGCAGCTGCGTCACAGCAACAAAAACAGCTTCAAGAACAAATAGAGACATGTGAAGAATTATAATTACGCTGGCGTTCAGTGCCTTAAATCTGCACGCCATGTTAAAAACTCCCTGAAGGGAATCTGGGTCATTCCCTCCTTTTTGTTCCTCAGCATTTTCCGTAGGCTTGGCTTCATCAGGTGGCTGCTGTTTGGGATAAAATGAGGAGGATTTGTCCAAAGAGGATCATATGAAGCACAAAAACTACAGATATCATGTGCTTCACTTGATAAAGACAGTATTAAAATAGATTTACAAACATTTATAGGTGATCGAGCAGCTCTGCCTCTTAATTTTTGGTGACTGCAATAAGAAATCTACCACAACTCTACCACAGAAGTAGCAACTATCAGTAAGTCAACAGGCCTGTTGGAGCTACTAACACTTAAAATCTTAGCAATTACTCATTTTTAGTCCTATATTGTGTTTTTTTATTTATAAAAATATATATTCGAGCTTGAGCCTGACTATCCCAGTCACTATGGTGCCATGATGTTTCCAGGACAGCCTCAGGTGTCAGATTATGAGGCTGAAATAATGTAAAATGAATGAATCAATACATATAGCAGCATAAAGGCCAAACAGGAGCAGGAAGCAGGGTTTATTACAAACAGTTCCCTAATGCAAATAAGACCCAGATCAAAAGAGACCAAGGCTTTTCTCATCCCAACATCATTCTGTCACATCTTACAAACTGTTTTCCCTTTTCTCCAGTTATTTCTGCTTCTGTCTCCCTCCTAACCTCACTAAACAAGCTCCAGCTCAGATCATTGGCTTCCTTATGGACTGATACAGTATTTCTGAAAAAATACAAACAAGACATCAGTAACTATAGACCAATAAGTAAAATCCCTGTCTTCTCAAACGTTATGGAGAAATTGGTAGCAAAGCAGTTGGTAAAACATCTTCAGTCAAATAGCCTTCTGCACCCCATGCAGTTTGGGTTTAGGATCAATCACTCCACTGAAACAGCACGCTGATCTTTCCTGGAAACTTTCAAATCAAACGTAGACAAAGGAGAAGTGGTGGGGTGCTGTGGTATTAGATATAAGTAGAGCTTTCAACCCAGTCAGTCGTGCAGTTTTATTATCCAAACTGACACAGTATCAGTTGTCCATGGATGTCCTTGGTTGGCTTACACGGACGGTCCCAGTGTGTTCGACTGAAAAATACAGTATCACAACTAGAGGTGTGTACCACAAGGCTCAGTTCTGGGGCCTCTATTATCCATCCTCTATATTAATGACCTCCCGTCTGTGTGTGATGATGTTGATGTCCAAATGTATGCAGACGATATGGTCATCCACACACATGGGAAGTATCCAGAGCAAGTGGCAGCCAAGTCATCACAAGTAATGAATAAAATTTCAAAATGGTTGAAACACTCCTGCTTGACTTTAAATGTGGAAAAAAACTACCTTTTTCTCAAGTAGGACACATTGTGAAATGTATCCGACTGTTACTGTTATGGAACAAGAAATTAAAAATGTTGATAAGTTCTGATACCTTGACATTGTTTTTGGCTTAGCTTTAAAAAACATGTAAAAAAGGTTAGTCAGACTTTGAAATACAAACTGTCCAACTTTAAGTGTTCAGAAACTCACTGACGATAGAGGGAGTTAAAATCTATATGAATGCAATATGAATACCTTACGGTATTTCGTGCTGGTCACAAGCCAACATGACAACTATTGAAACTTTGGAATCTCTCTCTGAACAAGCCCTGAGATTTTGGACAGGAAGACATAACAATGGCATCAATGTCAAATACATTCCAAATACCAAATGCCAAATCTATTCAATTAATTACTCTAATCTATGCTCACTTTTGAAGATAATCCATGTCCACCACCTTAAAAGTTTATTAACTTAACATCTGAACAAATAACCAGAAAAACATGATCCACAGTCAGTGGGCAATGTGTGCCTATATGAAAAACAGTATTCGGACAGTTGGCATACTCATTTAAACAGGAGGACAGGAGGTGACTTCAGGTGTAAACAGAGGTTTCTTTGTAACATGGCAGTGCTGGTGATAAAGATGGGATAAATAATGGTGTTATCATGGATCATCATGGTGGATTTACCAGATAGAGGCTCTGAATAAACACGACATGTTGTGTCTGGATGGAAACCTGCTTGACAGGATAGAAAGGTCTGGAAAACTTCCTTAGACCACCTGAAGGGTGAGCTATCCATCAGTAACACACTACTATTCCTTAGAACCAGTATTTACAGACTTTAAATATTTCCAAATCCCTGGATTCCGATCCTTGGATCTCAGAGTGATGTCTGCATTTCAAAACTTTGTTGGATTGAATCAAAATGATTCTGGATAGAGATTTACAAATCCCTCCCTTTCACTAGGTCACAGACGTTTGATGAATTATTAAAACCACATTTAATATAGTTAAATGCTGTTAATTTCTACTTGCCATTCAACAACAAGTGCAGTTTCATAAGTTAACTTAACATTTAAATTATTAAATAGGCTCATACACTTTTATTAAGAAAACAATCATAAAACATGAAGCCATCTTTGGTCACACTGGCACTAGCCTATTAGTATTAATAACACACATTATCAATTAAAACTGTCCTGCTAAACAAGTTAAATAAATCCAGTCTAGTCTGCTGAATGATGTTGGTTCTCTAGCAGTTCAGGAGCTTCCCCATCTTTCAGCCGATGTAAACATCCCTCACACAGAAACTACTGCTGATCCACTAAAACTCAGACATGATGCTCCGAGAGCGCACATCTACACACACACAAAGGAAAGTTCAGACATCGCGCTACGATACAGGAGGTTAAACTAACCAGCCCTACGCGGCATTAGAGCTGGCCTGTTAGCTTGGGAACGAAACTGAAACACACTAACACACTCACCTCTTATTACAACAGTCTTGTGGTTTTGTTGAACAAGCAGTCTGTAGCGATGCAGGCGGAGGAGCTGGGGGACCTGAACAAGCTAAGTGCTAACTGCTAAGCGCTCCGTCACAGAGCTTCTGCTACATTAATATTTCGGGTCTTTCACTAACATAATTGCTCATGGGTTTTAGAGGATTGTGATATGTATTTAAACACCAGCTGATTCTGCCGCAGACAGAGCTGTCAGAACTTAATACCACGTTAGCCTGCTTACAGCTTTCTACCTATAGCTACCTTTAGCTACATCCATAGATCCTTCTGGGCCAGGTATGCACCTGCCTTTGCCAACATCTCAGTCTTCTAGGCTAGACATACAACCGCAATAAAATATCAAAGTGAAATTCGTCGCTTTCTCCCTATGTTGACCCAGCTCTCCCACTCCCAACTTTGAAAATAGATTAACGGCGGGATTTTTTTTATCGCACTATAAGAGTCTCCAATTAACGCAGCACTTCAACGCCGTTAACGGCCCAGCACTAGTTTTTAGGAAGTATGGCAGTTTGTTCCACAGAAAGGTGAACCTGTAAAGAACTGTATTCAGCATTGAGGAAGATCTTGGCATGGGAACTATTACTTGACTGAGTGAGGCCTGTCTAGTAAAGTGACAGTCTGACAATCACATGTGAAATTTTGGAATACAAGTTTTACTCATGAAATAAGAATTTGCTGGAAAAATTGTTTTATTCAGGCATTTAACATAAAAGGTGAAACCAATACAAGGGCCATATCTATCAAAGGTTAGCGTGTACTAAAATGCGTGCAAAATCATTGCTAACGAAAGAAAAAGTGCAAACTGATCCACTAACAGTGAGCAAACGAATTTGCGAGAACATGTAAATATATTATTTTAGCTGGCGTAAAGCGATCGATCAAACCTGAAAGTGATTTTGCTGGTACAAAACTGCGTCTATAATTAACACGTTTCAAAAGGACGTGCAAACGGTCTGTATGCGTAATTTCACACCGCAGTCATTTTTGCAAAAAGAAGACATGGGAGTTTTCAAAGAAGACGCAGGGAACGTATTTTTCTTCCTTATATCAACTTTTTTGGTATGAGAGAGGAAATAATTATGTGAATTCCTATACCATGTCACGCCAGATGGCGAGGTTTATTAGGTTTCCACTTACTCGGGATTCCTTGAATGAGACAAAACAAGTTTTTTGTAGTAGCTGGATTTAAGTATTTTAAAATAACATGGTTGGTCGGTATAGCTACAAAACAATTCTTTCGTTTTATTGTGATTTTTCGTATTG
>JAVQJG010295170.1:0-10913 GCA_036024015.1 Craterocephalus amniculus | reverse complement strand
AATGTATTGTAACTCATGAGGAAGACCATTAGGCCCTTGACTCATCAAGTCTCCAGGACTGTCCCTAATGGGCTACTTCTGTAATGTGTTCATAACTAAACAGGACTAGAAATATAGAAGTAACGTCATGTCTTTGTACTCAAGTAAAGTAAGGATTTGGTGCAGAAACAGTTAATAATCTTTAAAACATATAATATGTAATGCATCATTGACAGGTATATAAATAAATAGGTAGTGAACAAAAGGTTAAATAATACAAAAGAGTGACATTATTGACATGCATCAAAATGCGTTTTGCAAATTCAAAACATGATCAGATCAAAAATATAGTAAATTATTATAATGCCTTGCTGACATGAGCATTTGTGCTACACAATATTCGTCATCCATGACTTCGCTTGGTTTGGATGTTGGATCTTATGAGTCCTTTGATGCTGTCACTGCTATCACATCTTTTCTGTGACTCTCAATCAGACTTCTACACCTTTGATTCAACATTGTGTGGCTTTGGATACTGCTACACAAACACCTCACTGATAAGAAGAAAACCTTTCTTGAAACCAAATCAGTGATGTGTTTCTACAGCATGATCTGTTTTAATGATCAGCATGATCCCACCCCTTACCCCTTCAAAACCACCCTTCTGGCCTTATCCTACCTACTCTTAAAGGGGTAATATTTCATATTCATAGATTGAATATTGATTTTAAAAGACAGAAATATAATACTGTTAGACTTTTTCTGAATGTTTCCCACAGAAAGTTAAAGAGAGTGCCTTAAAATACCTCACTCCAGCATGACACTTGAGCAGCATAAACTATATGCAGCAGAATTATGTCAGCTTAAAAAGTTTAGAAAGGACAATAAGGATGTGAATACTTTTTCTATGTAGGAGGATTAAGACAAAGACAATAAATTAGTTGCATCATGACAAACAACAAAACAACTTGACAAAAACGCGTTTGAGTCGTCATTTTTATGAATTAAAAAAATGCTGTTCATACTTCTGCCAACCAGCACTGACACCTTGTGTTAAAACATGAACAGTCACCCTTCACATTTCAGCTGTCACTTATTTAAAGAGCAGCGTCGCTGTGCTTTTTCCAGTATGATATAAACAATGAACAGTTGATTCAAAATTTTATTTTAAAACACAAATTAATATATGTTTATGAATGACCAAAAACTGCTGAAGAGCGTGCGTCACAAGCCCCGCCTATCCTTTCACGGACGCAATATGCGGAAGTAGCTCAGAACTTGTCAACAAGAAAGGCCGACTGACATGGTAACGTATTCGTCTTCACCATAATCAAAAAATGGTTTCACTTCCTTATATTTGCTTTTAACCCACATGATTTGGTACATATGTGGCCTAAGATATGCAATATCTTACTTGGAAGTCTTCTCCTGTTGTGTCGCGACCCAGAAAAGCGAGTAAGCGAACAACTAAAGACAGGATGCTAGCTGGTAGCAGCTAGCGCTGTAAAAGCTCTTGTGACTTCGGAAGGCGAGTAGCTGCTCCCTCCTGCTTAAAACCGAAACTGTGTCGTTGTCTTATCTCAGATGCAAATATACCGTAACCATTTTGCGACATTAAACCACCGATACTCGATATTACAAGATTTAATTTAAATCGAAACAAGTGAAAGTGTTTCATTTGGCTTAATTTAGAGGAGTTTGTCTCGGAAATGGGAGCGTTTTGCTGTCGTCGTTCAGAGGATTATGGGAAGGAAATCGCTGTTGTGTTAACAGGACGAAAATAACCTCTTTATTCAATGAGCCTCTCTAAGCATTGTCTCCTGTTTTCCTGATCTGGCACACCCCAGTGAACCTAAGATGTATGCTGGTTTACCACTGTTAAGTTTTGAGGAGTAGACCTCCACTTTTTTAATATTGTTACAAGATCAGAAAATAGTTGAAACCGAGTCCAAACAAATAAGTAGGAAGTATGACTAGGCCTATGAGACTTAAGTAGATGCAATCTTATTCAATGTTATTTTGATAAGAGATACAGAATTAGAAAACAACAAAATGGTACTACTATAAGGATTTTACAGCTGAAATAAACGAGAAAAGATGTAAAATTAAAAAGCCTGATATGGATTTTTCAGTTCAAGTAATCCATTTGGTAATAAACTTTTTTAAAGGGTTATGTAGCATTTTAACATATACTTTTGGCATTAATAAGATTATACGATCAGCAGTCATACACTGCAAGAAAAGCAATGCCAATTTTAACCAAATAACTCAAATTTGCCATACTTCAACTTTTATTCAAAATGACATGAAGGATTACTGTCATTTTCTACCATTAATTGATGGGAGATATCCAATATCCTTGTTTATTTACCTGCTTTGTAACCTGCAAATTTCATTTTCCTTCTGAAGTATTTTTGATTTAATTATAACTTGTGACAGCCTTTTTAGATTATTTGAATAGACTCCACAAAGTTATGGTTGATGAGTGTGGCTAACTTGGCTAAGTTAATAAATTGTTATAAATACAGTGGTTTCATTGTGAATGATCCAGTGTCTTAAACTATATAATTCTCTCCCCCAAATCACATGAGGTCAGAAAAGACTTGATATGGTCACATCAGTCATCTGCTTTTGGGCTCTACTCATTGCAGAATATTAAAGTTTAAAAGTGGAGTAAAGAATGATATGTATTACCTTCATTTTTCTCATGTAGCAATGCATGACTGTAAAATCTCAATTGATTATTTTGATTAAAATCTTTTTCCAGTATCATGTAGCAATCATAGTCATTGGGATTTAACAGGCTTTTCACTTGTCTTCTTTTCTTTCCCTTTGCAGGCGAAGTCTTCCTGAAAAAAGCCTCATGTAATGGAGCTTATCTGACATCTATTATATATATATATTTTTAAACCTCTGAAGTCTTCTTACTTTTATTTAGTTTTAAACAATTTAGAGGAGGAGCATTACCACGATGACAGCCAGTCAAAAACTTTGTGCTCTCCTAGTTTTTTCCATAACAGGTGAGTGACAGTGAATTTGTTCTAGCTGCTTGTTTTTAAATGTTTAGCAACCAAAGGTCATATTTGCACAGTTTATGTTGTACAACAATCACAATGAGTTGTCTGAAAAAATCTCTTCTCACTGTTGCTTTTTTGTTTATTTCATCCGTAGTATGCAGCCATTTTCAGTCGGCCCTCTGCTTTGGTAAGGAGTCAAATTAAGCAGTAAATCATGTGACCTGCAGACGTCATGAAAATAAATTATCCGTGTTGCATTCCTGTTTAATGCTTTATCACCTTATCGTAATGATTATCTTATATAAGTGAGATCTGAATGAAAATGAAACTAAATAACTTGCAGCTTATTTTTCTGTCCCTTCTCACAGAATTAAGAGTATGTCTTTGTCTGTTTCTATGTGTGTATTTTATTGATTTCCCCTTGTTTTATTTCTCAGTCCACTGTGGGCATTCATCTCAGGTCATAGACAGTAAAGTGGGAGAGATCAGGAGTTCTGCTTACCACAGCTGGTCCTACCGCTTTGGCTCTACGTATGACTGCTGGGTCATCGAAGGTTCAGACACAGAACCCATCGTTCTCAGGTAGAAATCCTGAGGAGATTCGATTTGCACAGCATTGCTGTCGTAAGCTCAAAGAGTTTGCATAATTTCTTTGTTGTTACTTGCTAAATATCAACTGGGATAATTATAAACTGAGGGGAAATTGGTGCACATGTGATTGGTATATAGTTGGAATTAGTGAGAGGTATAATTAATCAATAACCGATTAATTGATTGTTAATATTTTAAATATTTTAATCGATTAATCGAATGCATCTTTAGAATATTGCTGAACTTGCATGTAAGAGCATATTTTCCAGGGTAACCACTAAATGAATACCATTTATCTGCCACAAGAGTTGTTCATCTTGTCATAAAAATCTAAACAAGGAAACACTAGATTTTGTCTGCTTTCACTTGATTAAAATATAGGCTATAATATTTAATTTTAATCTAGAAATGTTAACGATTAATCGATAATCGTTAATTCTCATGATAATCTATTAAGACGATTTAATCGAATGCCCATCTCTAGTTGGAATGTTATTGCTTTTTCAGTTTTTGCCATATTAATAATATTATAACAGAATCAGTCAATTCAAAATAATCTCTCATTAATGGTGGACCTTTTTTTGTCTGTTCACTGATATGCTCTCTCTTAATTCGACTCCCCCCCCCCAGCTTCTCTCAATTCTCCGTGCGGTGTAAGAAGGAGTGGGTGTCTATAAAATCATCAGCTGGCGGGGAGCCGGTGGTTCTTTGTGGCACCGAGTTGCCACGGCCGCTGGAGTTCCCAGGGGGAAATATTACAGTGGTGCACCATTTCCTGCCGCACCTGTTCCCGGTGTCTTTGTTTCTGCTGAACTATGCCAGAGGTATGATAACGCTGATGTAGGGCTGGGCGATGTGAACCAATTTTCATGTCTCAAGAATTTTTGTCCTTACCAAAATATATATCTGGACATACATTTTTTTGGTCAAGTAAATAAAGAGAAGATTCAAATTATGGCATTGAGTGTTAAATGCACTTTTATTAAGGATCAGAAACACATATGCATTAAGTTATTTGACTGAAATCAAAGTTTATGTGTGTTAAATAATAAAAAAGAATACTTTTCAATTACCATATTAAAGATACAGTTGTGCAAAATGCTAAAAAAGAGATACTTTAAACTCAAAACAAGTTAACTCGATAAAAACAATATTCTCTTATTCTATATCTTGTGTAACAAAGTCCCGATATATCTGAAAATCTCAATGTATTGCCCAGCTCTACGATGACAGTAATAATATAGTATTCACTCTCTTAATGTCTTGATAGATTTTTATACCAACTTCCAGATCTAAACCTTCAAAAACGTCTAATTTCCCTCCACTTCCGTTTACTATCATCCAGATTCAGGCGATTGCCCACAGAGCTCTTTTAAATGCCTCGGGGGTCGATGCCTCCCTCTCTCCTGGCGCTGTAACGGGAAGGTGGAGTGTCTCGGTGAAGGCCTCGGCACAGACGAGCTAAGCTGTGATGAAGACATCTACTACGTCCGTCCAGAGGCGGAGACTCCGTCGTATCCGGACATGAGCAATGATTGGGGCTTTGAGAGACATAAAGCCACAGAGAACACTGAGAGCCCACCGAGACCGACTGAGGAGTACACTTACGGCGATCTTTTGTACCCGGAGCAGCATGCGACTCCAAAGGAGCTTGTTGTGACCCCCACTCCCATTGAGTGGCCCTGCGGGGAGCTTCTGCAGACCTTTTATGGGACCTTCTATCCTCCATCCTTCCACGGTGTCAGGCAGTTCTGTGTTTGGACTCTGGACCCTGAGGACTCCAGGCCAGTGAGGTTAGACCTGCAGCAGCTGGTGCTGGGGCCCAGGGATAGTATCACCGTCTACAACGGAGCTGAAGGCAAAGGAGACATCATCAGAAACGTGAGTACTCTTAATCTCATTTTTTAAGTCGTTGCTAAGAAGGAAAAGGAATCCTTTGCTGACCAAATGTTTCTTGCTTTTGACAGATCACCATTGCATCCAATTACAAGTCAGTCCAGGTTGAGTCCCACACTGGGGTGCTGTCTCTAGCTTTTGAGAGGCTTCCTGGCTCCAGGGGGAGCGGTTTTAAGGCTACGTTCCATGTCGGCACCTACTGTCCTCCGTGGGAAGGTCGGTGTGGAGGAACAGCAGGAGGTTGCTTCACCCAGGAGCAACGCTGCGACGGGAAATGGGACTGTCCTGAGACCGGGAAGGATGAGCAAGGCTGCAGGGGCTGCGGCCCCAACCAGTTTGCGTGCGGAATGGCCGGACAGAGAACGATGGTGTCCAGCCACTTCGCCGGCCGGCCCATGTGCTACCAGGTGACGGAGAGATGCAACTACCAGCTGGAGTGCGCCGATGGCAGCGATGAGAGGGAGTGCGCCGTGTGCCAGCCGGGGACCTTTCATTGTGACAGCGACAGGTTGGTGTGCATGCTCTGGGTGTGGCTGCATATCGGAGCGTTGCGGGCGATTAGTGCAGGATTTTGTTTTGGTTGTCATTGTTTTGTTTGCAGATGTTTTTCATTCTTTGTCTGCTCATCTAGTAGCTTTTCTCTTTGTGAAAGTAATTTACAAAAATAGACAAAATGCATAATAAACAAAGTTAAAAATGAATTTTAATGAGAACTTTGTCACCTGCCATTTAGTATTTGAATAAGTTGTTTTCTAAAAATGGTGTTGAACTGAGATTATGTAAGTAAAGTATCAGGTATAGGTGTGTCTTTAGTATTTAATTATGCGGCCGTAACTTTGTGGACACAGTTGTATTTGGTTACAGATTCATACAGGGTTGTATAATAATTCTTGGAAGTGGAGCTCTAAGTGGAGCTTCGATTAAATTGTCTTAAAAAATTATCAGGAAAATTAATGAACGATTATCGATTAATCATTAATATTTCTTTTAAAAATCCAATATTTATAATCTATATTTTTAAATTAAGTCAAAGTGGAAAAAATCTACTGTGTTTCCTTGTTTAGATTTTTATTACATGATGAACGACTCCTGTGGAACTTAAATGGGATTAATTCAATACACAGAAAAAAATAGTTTACATGCAACTCAAGCACTCTTAACAATCCATTAATAAGTCGTCAATTAATTATGCCCATCCCTAATATAAAGATTTTAATTTAATTAGATTTCTTATTTATTCTAAATATAATTCTTATTTTCATCATAATTGCATCAATGAACCCAGTGTTTTGAACTGTATTTTACAGCCTGCATGTTTAACCTGTTTTAAACAACTAAAGAAAACATCAGATTGAGTAAAATGAGCTGAAAATGAATTTAATGTGTTTGCAGTAGGTTTTGAACGTAAAATGCATCATCGATCACCGAATCAGCCATTGCGTGTTACTATGACGGCATCTCATCTAGTTTGGTGGTTTCTCTTGTGCCACATGCGTGTATATTTTCACTTGCGGTGGAATCTCGCGCTCCTGTTACATCTGCATACTCCCAACAACAGACGGCCCATTGTTTCCCCTGCAGGTGTGTGTTGGAGAGCTGGCGCTGCGACGGCCAGATGGACTGTAAAGACGGCACCGACGAGCTCAACTGCTCCGTCATGCTGCCCCGTAAGGTCATCACGGCCGCCACGGTGGGCAGCCTCGTCTGCGGGCTGCTGCTGGTCATCGCCATGGGCTGCACATGCAAGCTGTACTCACTCAGGACCAGAGAGTACAGGTGAGTCTCTCCGGCTCGTTTGGGGAGCGGCTGCAGTAATTTCTGCTTTGAAGACAAGACTCTTTTGTTTCAGCATTAGAGAGCGGCGCCTCGGCCTGAATTTGTGCCGATAGATTTAGATAGTGACTCAGCAGATGCTCGTTTTGTTTTCTGAACTGTTGGTTGTAGTTGTTGCTAGGGCAACGCGCCAGAATGTCACACGGCGCTGTCAGCACATGCTGCGGTCCATCTTCTGACAAAGATAAGCGAGGTTCCCGTTCGCAGTTTGCCTCAGCTAAGCCAATTATGTCAAATAAAGTGATAAAAAACTACAAAATAAACGATAATGTGTACTGTGAGCTTATTCTGATGGTGTAACAGGCAGGTTTTCTGTTTACAGGGTACTTAACATGATATCTTTACTTGCATTAGCATCTAAAAGTGTGTTTGTTTGTTTGTTTGTCAGCTTGTTTGCTCCAATAAGCCGCCAGGAAGCCGAGTTGATCCAGCAGCAGGCTCCTCCCTCCTATGGTCAGCTGATTGCCCAGGGCATCATCCCCCCTGTGGAGGATTTCCCAACAGACAACCCCAGTGAGGTGAGAGAGCAAAGATCTGCATTTATAACCTGAAATCATCCTGATCTGACCAGTCGGTGATCTCCTGATCATCTCAGTTTAACAGAAACTGTGCACATTTCTGACTGTTGCGCCCGGACGGCCTTCATATATTGCTGAAATGGTTGAAAAGAGGAAAAAACAGTGTAAAGATATTACTGTGCAGAATAATTTAAAGGTGTTCAGTCATTTTTCTGTGAGAGATGCTGAAATTGTGGAGGCTTAAACTGTTTAAAACAAAACTTTCACTCAACTTCAGCATCAATCTTTCGACAACAAGTCTGCAGGTTTTTAACACTTTTACATGTATTTTCGACCTTTTCACACCCCATTCCTTCATTTCCCTCCTTATCAGACTTCGTCCCTTTCTCTGAGAGGAATCCTTCAGCTTCTCCGTCAGGACGCCTCCAGCTCGCCGCACCGCCGACGGAGGCCCCGATTCGTCCGCCGGGCTGTTCGCCGCATGCGGAGGTGGGGTCTAATCCCGAGGGCTCCCTCCAGGCCGACTCAGACCTCGAGCTCCAGCCAGCAGCAGCCGAACGCCGCTGCCACTGGTCAGGAAGCATCCAACTCCACACCGACAAGCTCCTCGGCGGCTGTAGATGCCGCCAACCAGCCGGTGCCTCAGAAACTCCGCCTGTTGGCTCAGACGGAGCAGCAGCAGCAGGAAGCGCCCCCTTCTCTGCTGCCGCCTCCTCCCTCACCCGTCGCCTCCCCGCCTCCCCCTCCATACGCCCCCCCAGCTCCACCTGTGGACGCTCCCCTGACTCCCCCTGTTGCCATCCCCCCTAGCAGCCCCTCTCTGGCCTCCATCTTCCACACGCTGGGCCTGAGTATTTCCCTTTTCAGGGCCTCGCCCTCTTCCTCCTCCACCAACTCCATGCCTCTTTCTGCCTCTCCTTCTTTCTCCTCCTCATCGTCTTCCTCGGATGACGAGGTGCTGCTCATCCCGCTGTCTGAAGACGCCACTTCAGAAGATGATGTGGCCCTGCTCACCTGAACCACTTCCTCACCTTTGCTTGGCCTCCTTTGCTTGATCTCCCTTACACTTTAATACCTGAAACCCAGTCTTTCCATGTTTGTTTGAACTGAAGCACAGGAGCGCCCTGCAGCAAGACTCTTCCTCTCTGTGCAAGTCTGGTGCCTTTTGAAATTTTTATTTGGGTTTGTTGACGTTCTGATCCGAGTATTTGGACTATTTGTTTTATTTCCCTTAAAGCGAAGATGAGACAAGGCCTGCGTTTGTTAAAGCGAACTGTCACTGAGTGTTGGACGTGCACTTTACGCCAGGCTGCACAGAGAAGGTAAACTTTTGCACAGACGGATCTTCCTTATCCAGATACTGTCAGACTGAATGATTCGAGTTTGCCAGATGGAAATTATTGTGTTTGTGTGGATGCAACTGCATTTTTAGTCGTGCGTAAACAGTGGAGTATGACTCTGGATGTGGATTGTCTCAGCATACTTCTGCCACTTGCATTCAGTTTGATGTTGGATTATATTGAAGAGGGAAAAAAAGAATAGTTTCCCCTATTTAAGTGCCTTTTGAGGAGTTTCCTGTTGATAGCTTGAGGATATTGACAAGTCCTGAATACACACACTGCACACAGAAACACACAAAGGCTCCTGGTTTCCTCACATCATCCACACACAATCACATTGGTGGTTTTATTATAACGTTAAAATGCATGTTTACTCTGCAAACTGGCAATAACCTTTTGGGACCCCTGTTTTAGTGCACATTGATTGTAAAGTAACTGTGTGTGTTAAGAACACACAGGTAAATCTTTCCACGTGAATGAATGTAATCTACAAAGGAAAATGTTTCAACAGACAATCTCTCTGGTGCCTGATTTTTACGGTTTGTGTGTGTGGTGTGGGACAGAAAGATGAGGTGCCCTGGTGATGAAAAGGGGCCCCAAATTCGTAAAAAAAACCTCAACTTCTGACGGGCAGACGCTTCGTCACATTTGACGCAACAGACTTTTGGTGTGCCATTTGTGTTATCATCAGAAATTTTATTGTTTTTATTTCAACTAGTTGCTTATCTTTTTTCTTTTAAGTTCTTTTTGCTTTGTTGAATGTATTAGGATCGATGTGGAGTAGCCGGAAATTATAAATTTGCAAAGTAATGAAGGAATAAAAAACAAAAAAACTAAAAGTGATTTTATGATTTTAAAAATGTCACCTTCACTGTAAATAAGTAAAAATGTGGCTGTGATTAAACAATTTGCACTTTTATGTTGTTGGCTTTGTGCTTGTGTCGTTGGGGAGGAGTGGAGTGTATGCAAACTGCAGCTGACACCTCAGAAACGCTTGAAGGACTCTTTGCATTGTGCTTTGTATTCTGAAGTTGAATAGAAATTCACACAAACTGATGAGAGGAGCTCTTTTGGTTAGTCTGGAAGAGCCACTCAAGCCGGATAGACGCAGCCACCAAAGAAGTTTTGTGCTTCACTGCTGAGCAATGAGACATCATGGAGGGACTGAGGTTTGTGATTAATTCTGTTTGTTCATCACAAAGATTATACAGAAACCTGCATGCCACAGCGATGGAAAATGGGCTACTCTGGCCCCCTTTAGCAGTTTGCTAAATTTAGAACTAAATAAATGACCTGAATTTAAGGTGTTGTTATCTAGCTTCTTTCAGCTACAGTGAAAACCTTTGTGCCTGGAAGAAAATGTCATCAATAAGTTCTCATGCACAGTATTTTGACTCCAGATGAAAGCTGGTTGCATAAATTAGCGTTAGTGCATTATGTCAACCTTAAAGTAAATAATGACTGCCAAAACGGAAAATTCAACTCAATTTCTGACTCCTAAAAACAAAGTAACTTTAACTTAAGTTGAGTATTGCAAAATCCAGGAGGCCGGTAAACGATAAACAAAACAGACTGGTGGGACTTTGGTGCAAGAAATGCACAGATATGTTAAAAGTTACTTTTTCATTCTGTGTTGGGGGGGGGGGGGGGCGAAATATCAATAATTTAAAAATACCAAGATTTAAAACCATAACTTATATAATGTTTGCTAATATAGATAAATTTTATATTTTAATAAA
>JAVQJG010295165.1:0-19084 GCA_036024015.1 Craterocephalus amniculus | reverse complement strand
CATCTTATTTTACTATTTGATGGCCATAATATATATGTGCCTTTTATTTATGAAAATGGCATTTATTTCAAAGTCTTATTTATATTTATTCAATTTTGAATATTTTGGGCCTCCATAATTGTAGACGCAAAGTGAAAGGAGTGGAAAAAAGATTGTGTGGGATTTGAACAAGCTCTTGTTTGACAGGCTGAGGCATTAATGCCACCCACCAATGCCTCTCTGCACCTCATAAAGAAAGGTAACTGTCAAAATCATAACATTGCAAGAATCAGAGTTGAAATGTCATGACAGAGGTGGAAATCTTATCCGCAGCAAGATATGAGCTCTATTGCTGTAGATAACTGAGGAAAGGAAAGCATTGCTTTTCTGTGGACCACAACAACATCCCTCCGTCCAAAGCTCTACAATGTTCTGTAGACTGAAGCTTTAGTTCTGGTGGAGGCAAAAAAAAAATCTGCAAGGACAGTGTGTCTATCTGCCAACCTTCTAAACACTTTCCATATAAATCATATTGTGTAGATCTTGTAGACCTTCAGTCTATTTATGCTGACTGACAGAGACACAGGTTTGCTCAGAACTCAGGAAATCATTTATATAAAGACATTAAGCATTTTATCAAACCAAAAAAAGTTTTAGCCTCCCTTTTATGACACTCTTAAAATATGCAGACGTGCTCTTTGGAACATCCTAAACAAGCTGACTTGGATTACCCTTTAATTGCAGGTATGTTCTGCATTCATGATTTACACATGTTAAAAAAATGGCAAGAAAAATACTAAAGACAAACTCTTTATAACCATTAATTAAAGTAAATTCTTGAATGAAAATCGGATAGCACGGTGATTGGAGCAGGTTTGACGAGAGCCAAACTGTGATAGCTAAGCAGCCGGGACAGAGCATCTCTGAAATGACAGGTCTTATAGAATGCTTGCAGTGTGCACTGGTTGTCAAAATTTGTCATAGAAAGACAAATGGGAAAATTGGAAACAGGTCATCAGTGTCTATGGCTAAGTTAAGGTTGACTAGTGCGGCTATGACAGAAAGATGTGTGAGCTCAGAGCAATACAAGTCATAGTATCCTGACTTTACCTCTATGGGAGCATCAGAACCAGGACATATCTCCTCACCTGCTGCCTGTGTCCATTTTTACAAAGCAGACATGACCATATAATACACCTGTTATTTTTATGCTGGAGTATGCTTGCTCTTTTACTCTTTTACAGCAATAAACATCCTTAAAGCATTAGTTATTGCTTTGGCATGTGTTAAATCTGCAAGGAGAGACAGCTTGAAGGCTGCAGGGAGAAGAGCGTGCTCCCCATCCTGTTTCAATACATTCTGGTGATGCCATCATAAATTACCTGGCATATTTGATGGATTTCCACATGCACACTAGACCTTCGCAAGGAAATTAAACACAGTTACTCTGCCAGCAGTGTGCTGGCAGATGCTGACCCACGGGCACTGTCAAAACATTCTGGGTGGAACTTGTACTTGCAAAACTTTGTTCAATATAACGTTTGTTAAGCGTGTATAATTCATGGAATGCATGGACAAATAAATGCACCATGCCTATGTTTTAATGGCTAAGACTTTGTCCTACCGAAACATGTCCACTTTGAGCTTTCCTAAAAAAAATTTTGATCAGCAATCTCAGATCAAAGGTC
The DNA here is from genome assembly GCA_036024015.1 of Craterocephalus amniculus. Classification (NCBI taxonomy): domain Eukaryota; kingdom Metazoa; phylum Chordata; class Actinopteri; order Atheriniformes; family Atherinidae; genus Craterocephalus; species Craterocephalus amniculus. The sequence continues at coordinate 17,417 of JAVQJG010295165.1, read as the reverse complement.
AAGCTTTAGTGTGGAGAAGAAGAAGAAGAAAAATCAAGTGTAGCCTGAATTATTTTTAAAAAACGCCAGGCATGCTAAAATACCGCCAAACAAGCAAGAATAGATTCCTGACAAGCCATATTTTGGTCTTGGCTTAACAAGCTGCACAGGCATTGCCCGTGTTCAATCATAGCTCTCTTTGGACTCTACCAGCTTGGTCTGAGTAATGAGGCCTCTTGCCCATACTGCTAGCTTATATTTAAGTGGCATTAATCAAGGCTGCCCACTAAGCCCCGAGGATTTCCTCCACCACAAAAGAAGTAATACTTTCTCCCATCATCAACACAATATTGCTGGCAAAGCTAAGTAGAAAATGGCATGTTTATGTCACAGCAAGAAGACGAAGGAGAGTTTATCTGCTGCATGGATTCATCCTGTACAGTTTACTGTAAAATAGATAACGTAAGTTGTGGAAAATGCAGCGGTGGCATAGTTTTATACAGAGCTGTTTTTGCACACTGTTTTAATTCAAGGAAACATTTTATTTGGAGTTTGAATCCCATTTTACATTGTAGTGTACTGCATAAGTAGTCAGTCGTTTACTTCCTTCATATTTGATGTTTGTGGTTCATTATGTACAAGGTTATTTACTATGATATGTTGAATTCTAATTACAGTTTTGTCATATAAACTTCTTTCAGTCTCCATCTGCCTTTCTGACATGTGCAGCACAGCTCCCTGAACAGGAGTCTTGGACTGGTATTAGTGCTAGATGGGTGCTGATACAGATCTGATCTACTGTGTGTGTGTGTGTGTGTATGTGTGGTGTGCATGTAAGCCCGAATTGTCAGGAACCCTGTTAGCTGTTGGCCTTCTTCAACAATATGTCTGCCTGCATCTAGTTAGTGAGGACACACATACGCAAGCACACACACTGAAAGCTTTCGACTCTTCTCTCTCTCGTCACTTGAGTGCAGCCCACATCATGGAAAGTTGGCTTCTCTCCGGCTCTTTCTTCCTCTCGGTGCCCCTCTCCCAAGCCTTACTATGTTGCTTTGTCTCTCCTTGGTGCAATCACATGGCTTTTAGATGTGGAATAAGAAAGCAAACAGCTGTTTCTTCAGATGGTAAACTGCTGGTGGCTCTCCATGACATTGCGTTTGTTCTCTGATATGACAGTTGTTATAGTTCTGAGTATCTTTTTTTCTCAGTGTAAGTATTTTTACATTTTTTGTGATATATATATATTTATGTGCAATATTGGTTGCTACTTTTCTAAAAAAAATTGATGTAAAAGAAATCTGCTTCATCCATCGTTGTTAAATTGTCTTATATGATATTTTTCTGCAGTGCACATCCTGAGCACCTTATCGGTCTGTCTCGATCACTACATCATTAATGTCAGAAATATCTAATGATGTAACTGGTGTGTGTTGTTTTTATGCAGAGAGGAATAATAAATCAGGAAGTTACAATACAAAGGAAAGCAAAGTAATACGTAGAAGGACAAACTGAGTTTTTATATGATGCAAGTATGCCAGTAAGATTTGGGGCAGTGTAGGTGTAAATTAAACCGGATGTAAGGTTAGAGGGTTTACAGTACGGGTGTCTATCTATACGGGTGTCAATCTATATCAATATCAGATATATTGTCATTGTCAATATTGACTGATATTGATCCAAAATACAAACGTCATTTAAAAATAAACACATTAATCATTTATCAAAAGATCTTTTATTTATAAAATGACTGTAGTTTGAGTTCCTCTGCCACATTGTTTTCCTTCATCACTAATTTGTCTTTGTTATAATAGCAGATTGTTTTTTATTTTTATTTATTTATTTAAATGCCCGAGCTGTTAAATAATATTCTAGTTGCCTTTTTTGTTTTGTTATGTGAATGGAATTACTGTGTTCAATTACCTGTGAAATAATTTCATTTATATATATATTTATATTTCATTATATTACATCAAATTGAAATCAGATTTTCATTGAATTTGAGATATTGGCAAACATCAAACTGCTATTCACTAAATCAATATAATAACATATCGTGATTTACACCCATAGTCAACGGTGGTCAAATTTAACCAAAGTTTTGAAGACATGGCACAAGCAGATATACAAGCAATTACTCGCATAATAGAGTTAGTTGCAAGCGTGAGGTTAAAAAGCCAGTATATCCTCAGCCTAAATGCTGCATGTTCAACCATGAGTTTTGTGACATGTGAGATTGGAACTCAAACCCTTTTGGCTGTAATCTCGTTTAGGTAAGAATAAAGAAACTAAATATTTTTTCGGGCTAAAATCCATTATTTTTGCACTGCAGCCATTACCATCTCTTCACATGCAGACTTGACAGCATGAGGTCTCAGATTTCTTGAAACATGATTATGGTTTGAATCTCCCATATTAACTCAGTATGGTCGTGTTTGGGGAGGAGTACAGCCTCCGTATGCAGCAGTTTCTGCCTACAGCATAACAGGAAGTAAGGAGGCATATAACAAAAAATAATTGCAGCGGCTGCTTTAATGCAAGCCAGCTTGCACCGGTTTGTTCTGTTCTTAAGGCAGGATACTCATTTGTAAGAGAAGGCTTTGAGCTTACATTTCTAGCTAAAGACATAAAGATTTAGATAAATAAGTATGACATGCTGGAAACTGCACTGGTTCCACTTGTAGGGTGTCTTTCATCTAAGTGGTTGAAGATCACGCATGATGAATTTAAATCATCTCATCATGTATTTTCCATAGTGCCTACCCTTTTCCAAACAGCTTCTACAGAGGACTACCCAGATGGTTCTCTGCTCATCAAGTTTCTAATTAAGTTTACCCTAATAAAAAATATAGTAAATTAAAAAAAAAAACTAGCTGCGATGGCCTGTCAAAAACATCTGCTGTTACAGTTCACTAACTAATTTTGTGCTTTGAACCAGATAATAAATCACTCAGTCAGGAGAGAGTACTTCAACTCATTTTTTAGTTTTAGTGAAAAGCTTAGGCATTAGCAGAAAACCAAAAAGTCCAACCTTAATTTTTTTGTAGCTTATGAAACCAAAATATCAAATATAACATAAGCTTAGTCTCATATAGGCTTTTTTCTTTCAAATAAATCTTATTCAGACAAACCTTGTTCAAAGCAGTGCATTAATGAGATTCTGTCCTGCTGCTCCTGCCTGATTCTCCAGACTGGAACAGTGTCAAATGCAGTCTATTCAAGGTATTCAAAGTAATCCACTGATTAGAAGTGCTTATACAACCCTACTTAAAAGAGACTCAGCACACCATTGAAGAAGATGAACAGATCATGGAGACAATGTACATATTCCTGTACAAAAAGGATGCCTGTATGTTACTGATCTTACAGTGAGCCTACAGAAGACTGTGTGCAACTTAAATCACTCCTGCATGTGTAAGCTAATGGGCCTAAACACTGTCCACAGCTGTAAAACCAATAATGCACAGGTATATATCAGTGTGGCTTAAATCCCCAATTAAGCCGCTCTTATTCACATATTTAACTGCTTCCTTACTCGCGTTGTTCATTTGTGCTCAATGTTAAATATGAATATGCATGCAGGAGGAGCAGTCTGTCCGTATCCTGCGTCCTCCACACAATTTTCAGAGACCTTGTGGATGCATATATGAACCAAACAGAGCAATGTCACCAAAAATATAGGAGGCACATGTGCAACAAGCAAAATGAAGAAAGAAGTACCCATGAATGATGAACTTAACAGATGCATAGACCACCACCTGCTTCTTCATTTAATTTTCATTTATTTATTTTTGTAAAGGGACAGTGTAAAGTAATGCACAAACGCAAGGTCGTAAATATGCCTGACTGAGCTCGTAGCTAATTTCCTCACTCCCTGTATGTCTCCCTCTGAGAATATGCATGATCATGATCTCGTCCACTTTCCTGCTTGCTGTTGTCTGAAACTGATGCTAGAACTCTAGAATAAACGCCCTGCTATGTAGTGGTTGTATTACCCAACATCCATGCCAAGTATGCAGGCAGTGACGCTTGACATTTGATTAATCTATTTACATAAAAAAGTGTGCGTAAAAGAAGCCTTAAGCAGCCCATTAAGACCATGTCAACTCCTGGTTGCTTAAAATATTTGTTAATGATTTGAAACAATCCCCATGCAAGTTACTTAAAGATGTCTGAATAGTGAATTTATTTATCCTTTTTATGATCCTTCATCCTGTAAGATGATCTACCACAGAGAAGTAAAAAAGCAGCGGATCTGCTGAGATCAATAACCTGATCGTTTTCCAGTGCATGGAATAAGAACGGCGGTTTATGTAATCAGCCAGGTTGAAGTCTTCTCTCAGCTGTACATGTAACATCCTGCCTTTGAAGTGAATGAATGAATCCCTTTCTCACTTGTAGCCTGCTCACAGGCCTGGCCTGTGCAGCTGCATGTCCTTGGCCCGGCTCTGTTTGGTCAACTAGTTGCTTAGAAATAAAACCGTGCGTTTTATCGTTACCATCTTTAGGTAAGAAACTGCACTCGCCTGGATAAACTCAGGGATTAAGTAATAGACTGCTGGCGAGGAATCAACCTGGCAACATCTCTCATGTTTTTTCCCATCTCTCCTTGACACCTTCACAGGCTCCTCATCTTCGAGTGTGTACTTTCATCCAGCCCTCCTCTTGGCCTTGCTGCAGAATTAATAGTGCTCACATAAACAACATAAAAATATGAATTTAGGGGAAAAAAATCATGCAGCGGCAGCTGATATGGATCCAAAGAGAGAAAGATGAGTCTGTGACTGTGGAAACACGATACTGGTTGTGCTCTGTCAGCTCTCTCAGCTATTTCTCTCTGCCTTAATCTTTTGTATCTTTGGCTCTCTTGTTTTATCTGTGATGCTCTGATCTAACAGGCCTTTCCTTAAGAGAAGTGTTATTTATAGCTATGCTCGATCTTTATCTTCCCATTGCAGTCTCCGATGGCTGTGCAGCTTTCATGCAGGAGAACCTGCTGATCTCCCTCCTGTAATGTTCTGCCATTTTGATTTACAAGATATCAGTGTGTTCTCTTTATGCCACTGAGTTCTCCGCTGCTCCTCAATGTGCATGTTTCTTATTTCCAGCCATTTTTTCCCCATCTTGACATTATGGAGCATTTGTACCTATCCAAAGCTCTCTCTCTTTCTGTCTTTCTTTGTTTCCATTCTCCTCCTCTCCTTTGATTGAAGGGTATGTACGGTTGGCACAGGGAAAAAAAATCAGGGAATGATAATGGTACAAACCGTGATGTGTAGTTAAACTTCGACCTCCTGTCTACTACAGTTTTCAAAAATAATGATAAAACATAGTGAGCATTGAATTATTGTGTTTTATGCATGTTTATCTTTATTTGTATCTACGCGCTAGGTGTCAGTATGTGAGCTTCATGATCCCTACAAAAGAGTAAATTTGCAGCACATTGTGCTTCAAGCATGTTTGATGACATCTACAGTGCGGTGATGACAGCGTCAAATATTTACCTCTATGATGTTATGCTGCAATTAAGTGTGTAGTCACCACTACTTCTGTCTGTTGACAAAATATGTTAAAATACTGGCTGATGGATAACGTAAGACACCTGATGGTTTACCCTTTAATTCACAAGTAGGAAGAGACCATTGGTCTCGGAAGAAAAGGTTATTTTATTTCCCCTGTTAAATTTGCCTCCACAACTTCAGTGATGTATTTACTGAATAAAAACAACACAAAATGAGTTTAAAATGCGCAAGTTGTCAGTATATTAAGATCAAGATAACAGAAGCCTCAATAAAGAACAAATTTCATCACTTTTTGAATTACAAACTCATGTTTTTGAGTGCCACGCAGATGCTTTTAGTTATGCATGTCATTGTTTCCATTTTAAGATACTTGTAATGATGCCTTGTGAGCGCAGGCTGCAAATCTCCAGGGATGTGATTACTCACACACTCACCTCTCACTCCTCTGGCTTTTCAAGCATCTTTCTCCGCTTGTGGAGGAGTGTTGCAGTTTTTCGCTGTATATGGGTTTCTCTGCTGGTCCTCAGGTTATTCATCAGCATTAAGACAGCAGTAGTTTGTCTCTGCATTATGCACTGAGGCAAGCACTCTCTCACTCCTGCAGCTTGTCAATGGTTCTTGTTAAGCACCAGCTCAACCCCAAGTTAGTTTGACAGCGCACATCTGAGGTATTAATTAAACCGAGAGAGCAGCAATTAATTCACATTCAAAGCAAAGTTGTGAATAGAGCAGGCACAGGGAAACCCACATCCTCAGTGCCACTGTGCTGGTTGTTTACATGTGCTAAACATCAGCAAACATATGCCATTTTTTAACTTCTCTCTTCTAGTATAAGTAGTTCATATTTACTTTTACATGTTAAACTACCAAAATACAATTTTGCTTTATGTCTAAAGAAGCCCTCCTATCACATCACTTAGCCTACTGTTGGGTGCATTAGACTTCCTTATCATACACATATCTGCCAATCTGCAATTCATTCCCTTCCGTGCTGCCTGCCAAATGCAGACATAATTTAGATTATGCTCCTCAGGTAGCTGTATCATAAGTTTTTCTTGTGAGATGTACAGTTAAAGGCGTAATATCAGGATAATTTGAGAATTAAACCACTGATCAGATATTGTGCAAGAATGGACAACTGGATCTCACAGAAATACAGGAAATAATTTTGGCTTTACCAAACACATTCTGTGCGTGCACTTATGTCAGTAGAGTGGAACAAGTATGAGAAACCTGAGTGACAATTCCTGAATGGAAAAACTTAGCTGTTTCCTTTCTGTCTCTGAACACATTCAGGCACCAAAAGCCCTTTGTAGTTTAAAACGTGGTTGAGCCACCTAATGCTATGTGGGAAATAGCAAAAGAACTGGATTTTTGCCTCGAATGTTTAATACTGTGGACAGACACGTCTACAACATAATGGAATTTTATAGAATACAATTTTTTTTGCATTTCTGTGAGATCAGACTGATGAAGGAAAATTATGAAGATGATTTATATTTTGCTTTCAGCAATTTTAATTTTGCGGATTGATCTGTGCCTTTTAATAAAAAGGATTGTTTTTAAGTTGTTTCCCCATGACTTATGGCTCTATTTTAATTAAGCTGATTTCCATATTGTCCTTTGAGAATATTGATTTGGCCGCTATAAAGGTTTGTGCCAGGTAATTGGTAAGCAAACACATGTAAAACCTTTGAGATGCATGAAGTGAACTCACATTTGTCACCAAAGCCATTCATCTCTATAAGTGACTTATGAAGTGGCTGAATCACCTAAGGGCCAATCAATGTAACATAACTATTGACTACACGTCACCCTGCTCGCATCATTAAATAACAGTTTATCCTTCATCACTGCTGTGTGCGCTGACTGACTGATTTCATCGTGTTGTGTTGTTGTATGTGAAACGGATGAAAATGGACACACATGTTTTCAGGATGTTGATAGTACACTGACCGCACTGAGGAGTGATCAGTTATGTAAACTTGTGTGTCTTAACAACCTAAATTAGACTTTTGTCCAAAAGAACTGTACCCAGGAGCACACTTTGTATTTGTTATCATCACATAGTCAGTTCAGATGTCCCAGATGTCACACCTTTCCATTAATATGACTGATGAAAAGTATAACAGATGCAGTTTCTGTTAATCAGATAAGTCAGATAAGTCTGGGGACATTTAATCTCAGGTATCTGTCTCCTCCAAAAATAATGAAAATAAATAAAGTGCTTTTGCAGTTGAACATGTAGCCTTTAAATGTTGTTTGCTGAAGCCATTTCATTTCTGTTGAAGGACTGATTTAATCTGTGGACTCTGAAAAAGGATATAATGCACGTTTTTTTGTCATAAAGCATACTTAGGCTCACCGTTTTCAGTTAGATTTTTATTCCGTTGCCTGTTTTATTCACTCACTCAAAGCCTGGCTGTGAAATCAGAGCAGAAACACAAAGACTATTCAGAGCTGAAGCTCTGATGAAGTACCTTTTTAAAATGGACAATCGTGTATATAACCATAGTCCACAGGATTTTATTCATGCTCTGACCCTTGAGTAAGCCTGATGTTTTGTTTTAGTCTGTTTCCATTTTCATTCCTAATGGAATATTTACTTAGTGTATGTCATCACACTCATCCAAACTGTTATTTCCCCAAATGGCACCTTATGAGCTCACAAATAGGGACTTGGCTGGTATCTGCAACAAACACACAACAGTTTCATTTCATAAATTAACACCTCAACTTCTTCTCTTTCGAAAGTAATCTCATCCTAGCAGTACTTCTTATGTGTTTTTGTAAAACAACATAGAAGAATTTGGATAAATTTAATAAGGAATAAACATTTTTCAGGTACAGCCCACTCTGTTTGCTTTAGCGAAGCGATTTCCAGGGTTGTAAAGGCCTATCTTGCCAACAGAGCTTCATTTTGGTAACGTCAGAGAAGAAATACGAGCTTCACTGATTTAAACTTGATTATGTGACATAACCTTTGACTACAATCTATTCCAGCTATTCCAGAAGTCCTTGGGTTTTCTCAAACTTTCAGATTCAGAAAATCAATGCAGACCTGAATGCCTCTGGCAAAACAGCATATTGCCAAAGTCAGGATATAATTTGAAAGAATTTCACTGTAGTGCTGCATCTTCATTTCTTTCCTAGTAAGATTGAGCAGTCTTTTATCCAGCAACAACATGAGTACTTCTCAGAATTCATATGCACACCAAAAACCAAACTCGTTGTGTTGCAGTCGAGGGGATAAAGAGAACCATGGTCACATACCACAATGAAACATGACTGCATTGTGAGGGCCAGCTAGACTCATGGGGGATCCACAGTACACGCAGTTCTGGAGTGCTTTCCACAGACATGCATCCAGTCCATGGAATTGGCTCAAAGAAGATGAAAATGGACCTTGAAAAGCCCACACTGCATGGTGTAAAGATGTTCAGATATGTGTACAAAGAGAAAAGAACATGACAAGCTGACCTTGATCATTGCTCGACCATGTAATGAACACCAAGGGTAATAAAAACCTCAACGTGAGGTCTATTCTCTTGCAAACTAATCAGTTACTGAATGTATATTAAATCACTTACTTGTCCTGATGATCATGGGCTGCACACGCAGACATCCACTTAGAATTACTTAGAATTTGGTGCGATTTGTAGAGCTGCTCTTCATGCTGTCTGTCTGCATGACAGTAAAGAGCTATTAGAGAAGGAGATGGTATCAGATGCAGATGTGAGCTGGAAGTTGGGAGCCATCAGTCCTCCTCAGCTGTAACTCAGCCACAGGTACACACACTGTTCATACACACTTTTCACATTTCTTGTGGAGCCCGTGGAAAATAAATGGTGGCATCAATCAAACAGAAGAGCCAGACGAGAGAAAAATACAAACTGATGGGAAGAGGCTCCAGAGAGAGTAAAATAGTCAGCTGAAGCAGATGAAGAGACGGAGGTGAGGGCAAAGCAAAGAAAGAGAGGTAAATAAAAAAAACATGAAAGATTAAAGACAAAAACAAGACAGAGAGAATAAAATAAATGAGAGGGGAATTAGAGTGGAACATATTCTGGAAAAGAAACACTTTGTTGAGATGAGACCATAAATATCAGGAAGACAGATGGCCTCTTAAAAAAATGTTCAGAGATACTCTGAAAAATGCTGGGCCTGCTAGTGCATATGTTGCCTGGAAGCATCCTTATGAATTTTAATTTGTATTTGCTAATTACCCTAGTTAACATATGACTTTTGAATTACTGAGTTTCCTCGCAGCATAAGCACTGAATTTAGAAAACATGATGCTAAATATTGCTGTCAAATCCTGGAGAACAAATTCCTATTGATCAAAAGATAAATATCAATATAAATGTACAGCCGTGCTCAGAGGTTTTGAGACACTTTCCCATTGGATTTAATGGGAAAGATTCCTAAAGCTTCTGTCCAAGGGTGTAATCAATAGTCTCTTAAACTTACATTTTTTGGTAAATGAGTAGCCTGTGTCTGAAAGTGAATGGCACAAAGAGGAGAGTTTAGGTGGATTGAAGGGGTAGTCCTTTGACCCCTGTAAAAATGCAAAAGGAAAGGAAAAGAAGCAGGATGATATGGGGTTTATTCAGTCTAAAAGTGCCTGTAAATTAACCTAAGATATCCCAAAATACCCCTATAGTGGGCCATAACATTTTTCAAGTAGCTTGCGTTTGTGCATGAACCTGACGCCAAAAGTAGCTAAGCAACCTCATCTTGCTAGAATAACACTTTACCCTCTAATATAAAAGGCCTATATATGATTTATATTTATGTTGCTCACTTTTTTTTTCATGTCCTAAAACAAATGCTAATAAGAGCTACTTTTATAACCTCAAGGTTTTTTTTGTAACATGTCATGAAATTTAACTCAAACCTCCATTGGCAAAGTTGTAAGGCACAGCAAAAATGTTGTGTAAGCTAGCTATTATCCAGAGACATCCATAGACCACCCCCAAATTTAACTTTATTAGCAGCTTGCTTTCTTTCTTTCTTTCATTTCATTTCATTATTGGTCACATGTTTCTCACACAAAGTTAGTTATTTTGTCGAGGTTATTAAGTGGCAGCCAGTTGATTTATATTGGTTCTGGGTCAAGCAAGTGATCCACTATTATTTTTACAGCTGACGAAAGAAACATTTTCTTGTTAATAGTTAAAAAGTCATACAGTATTGTGGTCCTGCGTCTGTGTGGGAATGGTCATTCTGTGTTGTGTATGTCTGGGTTTTGTTGGCAGCTGTTATCCATATTGTCGACTGCTGATGATCCCTGACTTAAATTTGTTGTTTTGGTGCATGTTTTATGGACTAGTGTCTTGATCATCACACACATACAGACTCCATTAATTAAACCCAGCAAGCACAATACTGTAAGGATTGATAAACTTCAGTTCACTGAAGCATGCAGCTGGACTGTCCTGTTTTCATTCCCTGCTGTACCACAGCATGAATGTCACACTTTAAGTCACACTAAGCTTTCCACTTTAGTAAATAAGTCACATTTAGGAGAGTACTGCATCTAACACACACACCATTTTCAGATCCTGCAACTTCATATGAGCTGTTCGTCCAGTATTTCTGTTAAATGAATAAGAATTAGCTTCTCTTTAGTCTATAGAGTTTGTGAACAAGCAGAATTGCCACTGTAACAGCAATAAAACAAGATTAGTGAAGCTTTAAACAGTGCTTAGCGCGATAATAATAATACGTTCAACAGTTTTAAGTCCTGGTTAATGTAGCCTGCCAGAGGGGAAATGTTCTGTTTGTGTGTGTTTTGCTGCAGATTTGAGCATTATCTAAACTGATGAGCCCAAACCTGCCATTTAGTGACTAAATGTTATTTATTAGTCATGTATGATGTGTGTTTATGTGTGTTTTGTTTCCACAGGTTCATCCTGGTATTTGGATGTCTGGTACTCTCTGTATTTTCCACCATCCCTGCTCATCAGGAATTTTCCTCGCACTGCTTGCTCATCCTGGTAGGACACAGGAACAAAAACACAAGCACACAACTATGCAAAACTGCCTTTTTGACTTTTTCTTTTTTTAGCAGACAAGTTAATTAATTCAGCGAGCTATGCCCAGAAATTGCTTATCTTGTTTATAATAAAGTGAGTCATACATTAATAGAATGAGTGTGTTCAAGATAGGAAGTTAGAGGTTTCTTTGTTATTATGTTAATCTCAAGCAGAGGAAAAACACTTAATAGAACACAGAGATTTGTGTTTTTGTTCCCACTCGTTCATAAGACACTCAAACTTCAAAAAGTATGATTACGCAGATAATCTTGGCATTTGTGGTGGAAAGATAATAAGGCAGAACCACCACATTATTTTTTTACAGGCTTAACTCTTTTGTTTCAAAATCTCTTTGAATTAGATGGATAATAGTAAAATCATGGGTTTGCTGGTTTACTTTGCCAGCATTGCTTGATGTTTAACTTAATTTTCACAAGGCAGCACAATAAAACTGAATGATTATGGAACCGATGCATTGTATTTTACGTTCCCAAACATTTAACATCACAGGTAACATCAAGAGTGAATGATTTTTAGATGTATAAACCCTATCATTACATTTACAGCTTGATAAATATTATGTTTATTTTTCCAATTTGTTGCCTGAACTATTGCTATAAAATGTGATATTCTCTTCTCTTATAACAGACAAGAGTTGTACTAATCATTTTTAGTTACTCGCCATCAAGAAAGCATTGAATATATTCCCCAAAACAGAAAAAACCATCCTTCGGAGGAGTTATGCTCCTTTATTTTACACCAAATGTCTTTGTTGCAACTGTTATTTGGTGATTGGATATTGTGTGATTTATTTCAAAGTTATAATGCAGTGGATCTGAGCGGTCACAAACCACTTTCAGAAATCTGCTTGAATAATTCTGTGCATATTTCTCTTTTTATGCTAAACATTATCTCTTTGCTGTGCATGTTTTCCGTAGGAGTTTGTGATGATTGTAGTGTTCGGCCTGGAGTACATCATCAGGATATGGAGTGCTGGCTGCTGCTGCCGCTACCGAGGCTGGCAGGGACGGCTCCGCTTTGCCAGGAAACCCTTCTGTGTCATAGGTAGATCTGTTTGAAGACGGCTAACATGGAGGGGAAATTTTACAATATTTGAAAGACATTTCAGTCAGCCGTGGTTTGTTGCACCAGTCCTTCATAGCTGTGCAAAAAGATGAAATCAGGTAGTAGAACTTACAAAGTTAAATTGAGTCTGTTCTCCAAATGCATCTCAAAATGTTTTAATACTTCTTCAGTGTGAGGTTTAATATTTTTTATGTGATATAATATCTCTGTTTACCCAAAATAACTGACGTTTTGCCTGTTCTGTTGGTTTCCAAATTAACTTTCCCCCTCTTAAACACTAATTTGTTATTCTATATCTTGCTTCACCAATTATGTTAAATTTGAAGACTATTTATTTGCTAATTTTGAAACGAAACGATCTTTTAAAATTGGCAGCTACTTAAATATGTGGGATTTTCTACACTGTAGTTTTCAAGGAAGAAGGCAGTGTCCTGTGAAATAAATTCAGAGAAGTGGTATTTTTTAAGGTCTAGACACAAAGACAGAGGAAGACTAATAGAGATGAAAAGGAAACAGAGCCTGTAGTAAATCAATAGCTGTTTTAAAGGAGATGGATGAGTGGCTGGTTGGATATAGAAAGTAGGTGAGTCGACCACAGTTCCTCTTACTTGCGGTACCTATGACCTTTAATTTTCACTCCTTTACTCCTCAGATATCATCGTACTTATCACCTCGGTTGCTGTGGTTTCAGCTGGTAGCCAAGGTAACGTCTTTGCCACCTCTGCGTTGCGTAGCCTTCGTTTCCTTCAGATCCTGCGCATGGTGCGCATGGACCGCAGGGGAGGGACCTGGAAGCTGCTCGGCTCTGTAGTGTATGCACATAGTAAGGTATAACACACTTTTTTTGAGCAGCATTTATTTCTTTTGCAACTGAGATATTTGGGGCAGTAATCAGGGTGATGTTTGTGTATTTTAACTTAAACTTAGCAGTACTTTACTCTGCTTTTGGCTGTGTACTGACTACTGGACTACAGTAGCAAGATCAACTGAAGGATGTCATTTTTTCTCAAGCCCATTTTGATGAATGGTGGAAAAAAATATTTTCCTGGAAATATGGGTTGTTCAAGGCCAAATTTGATTCAGTCACAAGATAGTTATATTTGTGAAGAAGAAAGTAATGTAATTTAGATTTGATTTAAAGTAATTTATTTAATCATAGCTACACTGTAATATAAAATGCAGAATGCCTATACTAAACTAGTGAAAATCCGACTGTAACCGTCGCTGAGTTTTTTATTGATATTATGTATAAATATAACAAGATTTCTATTTCTATTTAGGCCAAACTTAACACACACCATGCAACAACACAAACCCTACAAACACAGTACCTGTATTCACATTTCCTAACATAACTATAGCCAAGAAATAACTTTAAAAAAGCTTATAATTTATTTATCTAAACTTTATTTGATAAAAAAAAACTCATTAGAATCTCTTTTTAGAGAGTATGTTGGCCAAGACAGCAACAGCACAGTAAAAAATGTACCAAACCATCAACAGACACAAATTGCTGCACTACGACAATTATCCCCCCCAAAATCTAGCAGAACATATGCAACATAGTTGGAGGACCAGGTTCAACTGCAATGGTGAACCCTGGTGGCCCCTGAGCAAGGCCCTTAACCTCTAACTGTGATCCAGGTCCAACCCTCCTGGTGTATTTAGTATGGGTCAAATACAGAAAAAATCAATTTACTTTCCCAATTGGAATTAATTAAATAATAATAATAATAATAATGATAATATATAATAATATAAATAATAATAATAATAATAATAATAATAATAATGATGATAATAATAATAATAATAATAATAGCAGCAACAACAACAGCAATAATAATAATAATAATAGTCATAGTAATAATAGCTGTTGTTTTTATTATTATTATTATTATTATTACAAACAGATATGTTGGCCTTCAGGTTTTCCTGCATTTTCTCAAAGGGTTCAGTGAGACCACGTCATGAAGTTTAAAGTCCTTTTGTTGTCCAAAGAGAAACATACATGAAAGATTCTTTTCCCAGCTCTGTAAGAACCCTTGGGACAGACAGCAACGAAAAATCCTGTAAACTAAGACAATAGGGTTCCGAGCTCTTCTGATGAGGGAAAGTCAAGAGGTAGGAAGGAAACATACCAAGAATAACTTTGTAAACAAGAACATACCAGTGTCTTATCCTACAGTACGTGTTGACAAAGAGGACCATCCAACACACTCGCACAACAAACAGTGATGGATGAGAAATACATGTTTTTTGATGAACCAATTCAGAAAGCTGTTGTACACAGTATCGAGAGACTCTGAGATGGCAGCATAAACTGTCACCATCATCCAGGACTGACACAGAAGTGGCAACCACTTTAGTTTTGGATTCAAATAAAAGACAGGATTTAATCCAGAAATTAATAGAACAACTCCTAATTTCTCCCTTTTTACCAGCTGATGAATGAATCACCTGAGAGATCCCTGCTTTATTTAAACCAAAAACTCAAGTGAATGTACTAAGCCACAATAATCTACTCAATAATGCTAAAATTAAGTTAAAAAAAAGAAAAGCTCTGATGGCAGCAAAAAAGAGAAGGAATCACACAAAAAAGAAGGGAGAGTAAGAACATTGTGTATTAATACTGTTGTTGATGCAAACAAACACATGAATGTGTGACTTGCCCAATACATGAAGTTTTAATCAGATTTTACAATAAACTTAGCAGAGTGTATCCAATGTTATATTGTTTAATTTTACATGCAACTTTCATTCTATCATTTTCTGTACCAGTTAATCTATTTCAGGGTTGCAGGCAGATGGAATTATCGGGCATGAGGCAGGGTACACCCCGACAGATCACCAGCCCATCACAGGGAAAATTACATGCAACACATGTTTTTTATGTACTTAGTTCTATTGCATATATTGTATGTCATTGCCATTTTTGTTTTGCTATTCATGTTAAATATTCTTATGGAGTACCTTTTTTGTGAATTGGCCAGCAAGTGAAAAGGAGACCATTTAACCCTGATACAAATTTTTTTTTCATTTCCCATCGCAGCACAAGATGTTTACCAGGTGTTAGCTAAATATCACCACTGCTTTTTAAATGGCCGGTGCTTTGTGGTTGTGGAAGTCTCACCCCCAAAGGGAGTGATTATATTTTATAGCGTATGAAGTGCTGTGATTTATCATGTGTGCTTGCAGGAGCTGGTGACTGCTTGGTATATTGGGTTTCTAGTGCTTATCTTCTCCTCCTTCCTGGTGTATCTGGTGGAGAAAGAATTCAACAAGGAGTTCGACACGTATGCTGATGCTCTGTGGTGGGGCACGGTGAGCACGCACCCATCACAGACACACAGAGCATGATAAAATGCTGCACAAAATAGTCTAAAATCCCTTTATTTGCAGTTCGGCTGCACCAATGAACTGGGCCTCACTTTGAAACTCTGAGCTGTTTCGGTGACTTTTTGCATATAAGAAAACATTTCACTTTTTGCAAGTACAGTTTATGCAAACAGTGCCTTTGGAGTAGTTGTATGATCATAAAATCTATTTCTTAAACCTAAAATTACCCCTCATTAATCCCAGGCAAGTCAAAGAGAGCCGCAAACCTGGAATCGCTCTCCTTTTGTCTGACAGTAGTGATATATTCCTATTTACAGTTTCCTTTTGACCCTAATGACACTGGCAACACAAAAATCAACAGGAATGTTTTTTTAAAGTCACCCTCGGCTGCCTGCGCTGCTCTGTTTCCTCTAACATCCGCCTTTGAAAATGTGGAAACAGACAAGACACAAACAAGAAATGGCCCAATCAATAAATTCAATTTTCTCCTGCTGCAAGGTGAAACCGGCCTCAGAAGCTTGTGGGAATGGCACTCAGACACAATATGGTTCTCTGCTCTGAGACCTTGAAGCATCATTCTTTCTGGTAGACACTGAAAGCTGTTATATAATATGGTTTTTAAAATATAGAATAAAATAATAGTGGAATAAGCAGAAGTTCAGCCAAGTTTATAGTAGTGTGAGACAACACAAAAGCTGTCAAAGAGAAAACTGAGCCGTCACCACTGGGCATGAATTATTTGTGTAAATCTTGCTTCTTTTATAAGACATAGAGCATCCTAATCCTTTACATGCCCAGAATGCACCAT
This sequence comes from Craterocephalus amniculus, assembly GCA_036024015.1. Taxonomy (NCBI): domain Eukaryota; kingdom Metazoa; phylum Chordata; class Actinopteri; order Atheriniformes; family Atherinidae; genus Craterocephalus; species Craterocephalus amniculus. The sequence continues at coordinate 645 of JAVQJG010295165.1, read as the reverse complement.
TCAGCAAATGTCAGCGTTCTATTCATCTATTTAGTCTGATTGCATGAAATCTATAAATGCTTCTGAGGGGTTTATGTGGGTTAGAAAATTAATTAAGTTTAACCAAAGCGGTATAGGCTGACTCATTTACCGCAGCCTCAGGGTCACTTTTTTATGCATAACTGCATCGCATGTTTTCTTTAGCTATGCTAAATCAGTACAAACTGATTGTATCACAATGAATCGGATTGAATTGATTTAGTCTGTAAGGACCCTTGAGATAACTTTGTTGTGATTTGGTGCTGTACAAATAAAGCAGATTTGAAATGAAAAAAATTGTGTAAAACTATTGCAAGGTTGACCAACAATTTCAAGGCTCTTTTGATGGTGTTACACATTACGGTCACTTAGCTGATGCTTTTATCCAAAGCGACTTACAATTGAGTTTTACTAGCGGCGCCATTACTGGAAGCAATGAGGGTTAATGTGTCCTTCCCAAGGACACACCAGGGGCCTCATGTACAAAGCATTCGTACGCACAAAAACATTGCGTACGATCATTGTCACGGTGAAGTTGAGATGTATCAATACTGACGTGATCGTAGAAATGTGCGGTGCTTCACGTCAACTTCATAGCTGGCGTACGAACAAATCTACACTCACTGA
>JAVQJG010295160.1:0-15726 GCA_036024015.1 Craterocephalus amniculus | reverse complement strand
AAAAGATTTAAAACCAGACTGAAAGATCTCCAGGACACCATGATCATCCAGAAAAGACTTTAGTTGAACATATACAACTTTCTCTAAGAGTTTTGAAATAAGAGGTAGCTTAGAGATAGACACATATTTATGATTCCAACCTGCAGAGGGGGTAGCCCTGGTAACCTCCACCCCATGGGGAAGGTCAAGCCGCTTGCTGTACACCAGTTTGGAGCTGAGGATGAGTTTGCTGGCTGATTGTAAGTTGGCTGTAGAAGCCGACCGCGGCAGAGGTCTGATGGGCGACGTCTCTGGAGACGAGTCAGCATTCATAACTTGGTTGGGAACCATAAGCTGGCTCTGGAAACTATAATCTGGGCTGGGCTCATCTGGAAACAGGGACAAAGATTTCAGGTACATTCACGGTGATAAAGGGGATTTTATGTCGCCTCTTGCATTCATTCTTTAAGCAGTCAGATCATTTTAATTCCAACTGTTGGGCTTACCAACACAGGCCTGCACAGACTTGAGGTGCAGGTGCCACATCTGCAGGACAGAGTTCCTGTTCAGATCCTTTTCTATCACCACAAGGAAGAACTTCTCAGAAAATGGAGCAGGTTGGTAATCTGCAATGAGAAAAGCAATCAACTTAAAATGTGTGAAAAAGGAAAAGCAAATAGAAAAAATAAACATAAAACAGACCTGAAAAGAGTTTAGTTTCAGAGTGTATAATACCTTCTCCAGTTGGAAACACGGGTGTGTATGCCTCTTGTTCTTTCTGAGGTTTGTAACCCAGAATGAAGTCCTCTTGGAAGACGTGAAGCAGCTGCGTGTTGGCGCCACACTGGAAGCACAGCAATCAATTTACTCCATCCGAGGAAGTGGAATGTTTCAGGAATACAAACGAAAACTCCTTTCCATAACGAGTTAAGGTGCGTGTAAAAAATCCAGATGAGCCACTAACCTGGTTTGTAATGACGTCCAACTCTATGATGCACCCAGGCCTGGCAGTGGACTGCTGACTAACAATGTTGAACACTTCGCCCACCAGTTTCTTCGCCCAACAGACGTGCACAAGGAAACATTAAAAGGTCCAATTTAATTGCTTTCATTTGCTTAAATGAAAAGAACACCAGACATAGTTGATGAAGTCCCAGCCTATAAAAAGACATCTGCATCTGTGTGAATGATATGGTTTTATCGGATTTGTAATGTTTCATGAATAAGTTATGCTTACTTTAAATAAATCAGTTCCTGGTTCTTTGTCATAAAAACTTTAAACTGACTTTGTGAGACATAAAGACTGAGATAAAATATTTCACTGAACAGAGAGTCCACAGACAAACCATCACATCTCAATGAGCATTAACACGTTTTCAAAGTGCCATTATGCCTCTGTGTGTGTGTGTGTGTGTGTTCACTCACAGATGTCTCAGGATCTGACAGCTCATCTAGTAGTTTTCTGGCATCGACGACAGCCTGATAGAGACGCAGGTTTTTACCATCTGATGCTACGAAGCAAGCGCTAGCACTGTTGCAGTAGGTTCCTAAAGGACACAACACAGAGTCTGTATGAAGGATTCCAGATTGAAAGGAAGTGTTAGGGCCATTTGGTCCACATTACAACACTATAACTGTGTTTATTCTGATGAAAGACATCCGGCAGTAACATTTGAAGAATAACTGGAATGATTCCACTTTTTTCATCAGGAAGCAGAGAACAATGACTAAGTGAAAATAGATGTAGGTACTCCCACCATGACATCTAAACCCTGATGTTCCGTATAAATACTAAAACAAGGCATTTCATTCATTAGCTTTCATTATAATTCACAGCATCCCAGTAAAAAGTGCTGTGTACCTACCAAGCACTGAGCTGGGCACTAACGTAGGCAGCCATGCAACATTACTGAAGGCCGAGGTGTGCAGAGAGTTGATACGAGCCAGCTCAGAGACCCCTCCGGTGCAGGACAGGGGCCCGATGTGGTCGACGCGCCACAAAATCAGCTCGCTGTAAATGGCGTTGGGGTCATGGAAGGTCCTTGTAGCTGCATTACGAAGCTGCTTCCTATTCATGCAGAGGGACATAGCCTGAAGTCATATTTCATGTGGAGCAGGGGTGTCCAGCTCCAGTCTGCAGTCCTGCAGGTTTTAGGTGTTTCCTCTGCTCCGACTCCAATCAAATAACTCTCCTCAACACCTTGGTGTCAAGTTCTGCTCGACCCACAAATCCGATTCAGGTGTGCTGCAGCAAGAAACAGCCGAGACCTGCAGGACAGCGACCCCCTGGCACCAAATTTGGACACTCCTAATGTAGAGGATTTGAAGTGTATCATTTCAAACCCCATCCCATTAGTCCTATGGCTAGATTTGCAAAGCAGATTTTTTTTCCTTTTCCTTATTAAAACCACTAAATTGGCAACCAACATTTACTGTCTCCTTTCTGCTCAGTACCTGGGATGTCCCTTGGGAAGAGGAAAAGATGGAAGCTGTTCTCCTTCCAGGCTTCCAGGTGCTGAAGGAGGGGTGAGCAGGGCATTGTGGTGAGAGGAAGTCAGCAGCAGTGGCAGCACAGTGTGACAGGCTTGGTCATTCAGATGGAAACGGTGGCCACAGTACCGGACTTTGTGAGATACGGTCAGTACGTTGGAGAAGGCAGAACGCTCAGCAAACGTTACTGCCCACTGCAAACAAATGGAATTAACATGTTTTGTGAAGAAAACATGTTTGGAAACAAGCTTGGACTGTGATATAATTTTTTTTAAAATAATTAGTGTGCTGTGACTTTTAAGAGCTCTAAAAGAAATGCGTCACACTTTAGGAGGCATGTTGATCCAATTTTAATCAGCCAATTTTCAAAATGCATTTTTGGCTTCTGAAATAATCATTTTTAAATAGATTATTAGCGATTCTCAATGCTATACCTGATTAAGAGATCCGTCGACATGCTTGGAAACCATCATGACAGCAGGACTAATGCCGGGGCGAAGTTTTGGGGAGGAGGAAACTGCAGGTGAACCCAATCCACCGGAGACCGAAGCTGAGCGAGAGATGCGTTGGACCATCCTTCCCTGCTCGCCAGTTCCTGCACTCTCACTCCCGGTCAAAGTGCAGGCATACATCAGGATGTTTTTACTGAGTGAGTTGGCGTCACCTGTAGGGAACGCTACCGGAATGCGAGAGGAGAAGGACACCTGGTGGAAGAATTACAGGAAAATGAAAAAAATAATAATATAGATAAATATTCTCTGAAGTCTTTCAGGCCTGCAGCCACCTAATTAGCAAGTTAAACAAATGTGGTGTCACCTCTGAGTCTCATCCATGACAACAATATTAACAAGAGACAGTTCATGCAAAAAAAAAAAAAAACATGTCTGTGTTGTGTCATTACAGTAATAGAGCCTGACTTGTGTCTTCAGACAGTTGCTAGTCCATAGAGAGAGGTATATTTTCTGCATTTGCTAAAATAAAGTGAAGCAAAATCTGATGCTTTCATTTCAGTATTTGGCTGGTTTTCAGTTCTGTTTTTCTTTGGGACAGCCTGACTTCCTGGTGTGAACTTCAAAGTGTGCATATCTGTGATTATGGATGAGATTTTTCAGTCCATCAGTGAGAGACATTAATGTCAATCACGCATATCTTTAAATTATGCTCTCAGTCATAATGGCTTTAACTTTTTGATTGGTTGCTATGTGATGTAAATAATTTGTCTTCTTAGTAACCATCAACCCAACATTTAAACTTGTTTGTTTTCAAAGGTTAGAAAAAACCTCCTGGGACTGCCATCATAATGGTGAGTCTATCAAAAATGTCACTTTTATAGCTAACCCAGCTAACAAGTTCCCTTCTGTCTTCAAACATAACATGAAGTGTATTACAGGCGCAGTGCAGTTTGACAAAGTCTGAGCAAAGTCTGAATGTCAGCCTTAAATGTTTGTGTTTGTGAAACACACCTAAATCTGTGCAAAGTTTGCAGCGTTTCCAGCTATCAGTGGTTGAGTCCTACTGCCCTGACCGAAGCCCCCTCACTGATTAGCAATTAGCTAAACATTTACAAATCATTCATGTTCCAGCTTTTTGTTTTTTTTCTTGTGCTAGCCATCACTTAGTGTGGTAAAAAAAAAAAATAGAGCATTGCCAACAACAGATTGTGTTAGCAGTTGATTAATAACTGTATATGCAACTAAACAAACATGATAAAGCAGATGCACAACTGTCAAAGTGTCACATTTAAATTAGAAAAATAACTGAAATTTAACCGTTTTCTTCAACTTTCTTTCATTTTGCTTACCTGAACCTGTCTGAAGATGCCCTGGTTGTATTCATCCAGGTACTTCACGTGCCAAACCAGGAAAGATCCATCAGTGGGATGAATAGTAAACAGCATATCTGGGCTTTTGTTCCACTCTATCGTCAGTGTCTCCATCTTCCTTTCTAGCAGCATGGAGGGTAAAGGCATGCTGGAGCTGGATCCGGGGGAGGAGGCTTTGGTACTTCCTTGTTCTCCTGAATCTGCTTCTTCCCCGTGCTCTGAGGACGCTTTGTCAGACATTTCGTCCAGCTCTAGAAAGCCAGAAACCAAGACGTTTTTACTTCAAGATGCAGCTTTTGATTTGCTTAAGCAATCATTAGTTGGTTTTGTAGCAAATCATACCAAAGTCAAACTTCATAGGAGATCTTTCTGGGTCTAGGGGGTCCTCAGCAGCCTGGTCCAGCTGCTGTTCAGAGAACTTGCGGAGCTGCAGCATAAAGAGGTCCATTGAAGAAGTAAAGCTGAGGTCCTTATTGTTGAGCCAGTGAACCATGAAACCGCCACCACTGGTGCCATCTTCTGGATTGAAGATGGTCGAATCAGCTAGCGCTGATGGGATATCTTACAGAGGAAGGAGATGAGGAGAAGAACGAAGATTAAAACTGTAAAAATGGTCAGACACTGAAAAAGCAAAAACTACCTTAAATCTGAAGAAAAGTTGTTAACTGATCTATGTATTTTAAAGCCATTTCTACAAGACAACTAACCTGTGTTGGGGTTAATACTGGCTGAGATATGAAAGTGACACAGGGCGTTGGCATGATGAGCGATGTGGTGGTGAGTGTGTGAGTCCTGCGTGCCGAGCTGAGAAGGCAGCAGCTCACTGTGTGCCACCAGCGCAGAGGACCGTCGCCGGCCCCGCCGCAGTTGTTTAAGGTGATGAATCGACTAAACAAGCAAAGCACAGGAATAAAACCAACACAACATTTGCATTACACTTACTTTATTTGCTTTTAATGCTAAATTTATGGTCAACGTACCTCCAAAGCATGCTGGATCTTATCCTTATTGCCCGCCAGGCCTGGCAGGCTGGAGCTAAAGGAGTGTGTGTTCTCAGAGATCTGCCCGCCAAGGAGACTATCTTCTGGTAATAGTGTTTCCGACCATATCCTACACACACCATCTTCACAGGATGTCAGCAAGACATTGCACACCGAACCCCTAAGAACACCAGAATGTAAATGAAAAGTTAATGTTTTTGGGTTTTTTCCCAAATTTAATTTATCTTCAAATTCACTACTATAAAATGATCAAAAAACAGTAAACTGGCAAAGTTAAGTCTCCAAATGCCAAATATATTCATCAGTTCAATCACGCACCACTCCTGTCATTTCTAAAACTGCAACTTCACAACAAGCACTATTCATTTAAAAAGAAATTTACATAGAAGAATATTTCAGTTTTGGAAAAAGGGCTTAAACTTTCGTCATGTCAAGACAGCTTAAAGGAAACCAGTGCTCAGATGTTTGGAATGCGAACATTTCCTTTTGGGATACTTTTAATTTTCACTCCAAGCAGTTGGTCAGTAGATTCGTTAGTTTGCTTCAGTAGTGCACACTGCTCATCTTTTAACAAAGTAAACAATGTATTTTGTTGCAAGTCAGTGAATTTCCTCCAATGACCAGGAAAAACATTTTAAAAATGAAACATGGCAATGATATACTGAATAGTTTAGGCACTTAAGGCGGGTTAGGCGAATCCACGTGATGCTGGTTTTTAGTTACAACAGAGCTACGAGGACTGCAGCACATCTACCAATCAGAAAATCAGCAGTTTGATCTCTGGTTCTTTTGTGTGTCAAAATGTCAATGAATATGAAACAGACCCCTCTTTATCCCTGTGTGTGTGTGCAGTGTGGGTGTGTGTGTATGGGTGTGACAGTGTACATGATCCAGCAACATTAGACTTCCCCTGTCTGGAGAATTTACATGTCAGGTTGAAGTATTCGTGTTGATCAACATGCAGTTAGTGCCCTTTTAAAAGAGCTTTATGTTTCAAATAAGAAACTATAAAATGCTTTTGTTTCCCCTGTTTGCAGCAGTAGGCTGTGTAAATAAAGCCTATCCCTGTAGAAGACAACAACCATGTACCACAGGATGTAAAACCACATGTTTCTGACCATCATGGCTGCATGACTCTGTGTCCTTCCTTACTTGGGCATATACTTGCTGGTCTTCCTCCAGGACATGCCGGTGACCGAGCGAGGGTGGGCCAGGTAAACAAAGGAGAAGTGAACAAGAGGGGTCTTTTTATCCGATGGGTCTTGGACCACCACTGCAGACCGCCAGCCGGTGGTGGGATACCACACCTTGAGTAAACAGTCATCCTATGTATGCACACACAAACACACACACACACACACACACACACAAACAACCAGATGCGTTATATGCACATATACAAATGGCTCTCATGATTACTAAAATGGCATGGCTGTATTTCTTGCAGTTTTGATATATATTTATTACATGAATCTAGTACCTTCCCAACTGTTGCAAAGTACTCCCCATCAGAAGACCACTTGGCGATGTGGACAGATGCAGCAGTCCTAAAGAGAAATATAAAATACAAGATGAAGTAACAGTATCAGTTGTTTTCCCTGACACATGTGGATGAGCAAAATGCTGCTCATTTCTGAATTTGCACTTCCTTGTTCTAGTGGCTGTCCATAAGTCATCACATGACAATTACTAACATGGAACCATGTTCATGACTGTTTACACAGCTTTAAACACAAGCTGCTGATGTGACACTGGCTTATATCTGCTCACACACGTCTTTCCCATTTGGTCTGATACAGCTGGACAATCAGTAACTACCTCTAAGTTTTTACAAGCGAAAAAGAGCAGTTTGAGCAAAAAATTGCAGTTACCAGAGAAACAACTAAATATTTTGCTCTTATTTTACCTTCAGATTACAGTTAAGTGTAATCATTACACCATTCCTGAAATGCTCACTTTAAAATTTACTAAACGTTCAGTAAAAGTGTCCAACTCATGTAACTCATGTTGGATCGTTTCATGGAAGCTATACGTACTTGCACTGCCAGATACAGTTCCAGTCGCTGAGGACAGGGTGGGGCTTGTCCTCAATCTGTCCATCCTCCTCCTCTATGAGGGCATCCGTCTGTGGTGGCGCCCACAGCTGGAGTCGCTCAGTTGCTGCTAGGATACGGTTCCCTGAGGTCACAACAGCACTTCATTACACACTTCATGTCACACAATCACTTTTGCAGTTTACAAAGGCACACACACACAGTGATATGAGCACAACACGAGTGCCCTTCCAGACTCAGCATATGGGGGCAAGAGGTGGGAGGAGTTCGTAATTAGATTCTTTTTTTTTTTTTTTTTCAGACACAGAAAGCGCAGGTATACCTTGAGGGTCCCAGGCCAAGTTGTAGGTGATGGCATCAAGGAAGAACTGTCCTGTCTTTTGCCACTGATAGTTAAGCTGCTGTTAGTGGTAGGAGAGCAACACACACCATGCAAGGTTATTCACACACAGGTTTGACTAAACCCTCAAGATACAGACTAAAATCACTACCAAAGTCTAAAAAGCTGGCGTTTCTACTCACCTTGTGGCGCTTATTTGGGTTGGTCGATAGAGGTTCAAAGATGCAGACTGTGTTTCCGTAAGATGCAGCAATCTAAAAATAGAGAGTCGCCCTCATCATCATCACAACATCACTCAGCTCATCAATGCTTCTGCAGAGTCAGTCTAACAGAAGTGTGGATGGACAGCAAGGAAACCGCAGGATAGGTGCAAATGTGGCTAAGTGTACCACGCTATGTTCAGCAAGACTGATCGTGTCCTCTGGCCTCAGTGGGAAAGCAAAAACTGTGTGTGTGAGCATCTGAGTGTGCAGTCAAGACTTACTCTGCCAAGCTGGTGGGAACACTCCACGCAGCCCACCTGTATGTTTCCATTCTGAGCTCCAGGGATAATCTGAACGCAGTCAAAGTCACTCGCCAAGATCACTAAATCGCAACCTGAGCCATAGGCCTGAGAAAGATGAGAACACAGGGAAAAAAGACTAAATAAACAATCAGACTGAAAAGCAATGAACAAATACCTGAAAACCTTTGAAAAACAGCATTATAACACTGGAAAACATCAGGGAATAATTATCTATGGAAAAATCTTTATATTTAACATTCTAGTTCTTCACTATCATGTCAGGTATTAGTATTAAAGCTTGAAATTTTCATATTAATGTATTAAAATTAGATACACACGTAAATGAAAGAACTTCAAGCATAAAAGGGCTGCAGCACTGTAGGCGTCTCTGTGCACATGACATGTGGTTTATTTCCATCCTACAGTGCAATGTGACGGAGGGCTGGCAGATGTTGAACGAACAAGTGTGTTACAATTCCTAATAAAAGTATAAAAATTGTCTCCAATCATATGTGGCACATAGGGCAAGCAGATGATCCATCTATCAATGCATTACTCTGTAAACATTAGGAGAAGCTTAAAGCTAAAGAGCCATTGTGGGAGGAAAGACTGCTAATTCATCATCTCTTAAGTAGAACTGCTGGTGGATTTTTCAGTGTGAAAATGTGAATAATATAGAATGATAAACCATTTTAATCAATCTCAGTTTCATTTATTTTATTATGAAAGCCAAAAACAGAATTTATGAGAAGCTAAAATCCAACATTGAACACGAATACAACAAATATTGATCCATAAAAGACTGATATGTGTAGCATAGGGTGGAGTCATTCTAAAGAAAATATTTGCAACCACATGAGAATAAATTAATAAAGGAAATGACAGCTTAAATCAAAGGTAAAATGTATCACCATGTGTGTGAAGTACTGTATCGTACTAGAAACAGACACCTGCCTAAAGTCTGTTGTTTGTTGTGGTGCCCTAAATATAACAAAAAAGGGGGCTGCCTGATAATGGCAAAAAATAATGAATCATTATTTTGCTTATTATTTAGAGTATTAGATCATTTAACACAATTTCAAACTGCTTTTTTGTATGCAGTAGGTATTACTTGAACTTTGTCTAAAAAATAAAACAAAAAGAGTTTAGTTTAGTAACAAGAGGGCATCATTTGAAAGCACAATCTACTGTAAAACTTTAATCTTTTCTTCTGTTATCTTGATTTCATAATCAAACCCAAAATCAACTGGGAGTTAAATCATAAAAAATAAAACTGCAAAAGGCTTAATTAGAAAGTTGAGATATGATCCCAGCTTGGCAGGTATTTAAATGCACCCCAAATTGCTCTCATGATGTGAAAAAAAAACAACAAATAAATAAATAACCAAACAACCTGGTTATGCAATAAATATGTCACACGCTCTTTCCCAAACTCAGTGAGCAGACCTGTGTTACGATGTGAAGCACGGACTGGAATGTAAAGTGATACACTGCTTGTTGCTGTCAGCTGGCATACAGAGGCAGACTGGCAGCAATGGCAGCGGCACCTGGGAGACAGGCAAACTGGCCTCACAGCAGCCGTACAGTCAGTCTGACGGCTTGTGTCTTTTATTATTCAGGAGAACAGGAGGAGAGGCTGAGAGCTACGGGGACACACGACAGGACAACACTCTAGCCGAAGGATGAAGTCCTAATAAAAACGTTTGGCGGTCCACTGATACACTGGATAAGATCTGGGCGCCGGGATATAAAAGTAGTAAAGGCGTTGCAGTGTGAGCTTTACTATTACGCGTAACTTGTTCCTTCACATTACAGCAGAAATTAAACGCGGTCACCGTCATGCACTGCCTAGAACTGTTCTGCACCTCTCATTCACTCACACACACAGACGCGTGAGCTCATTCTGTTCTCTTTGTCAGCAAGATCACTTGGGCCTGGCGGGATTTTTGGCTCGTAAAATTTAGTTTATAACAGGATGACTGTGACTATAGCACTTTTCTTTTGCTTTGGACTTTTTAATTGAATCCCGTGTTTCTATCATGATCCAGAAATTCACATGCTCAAACACAAAGATTGACATGCTCACACACAAAAGATATTTCATTTAGTAGCGGCATAATCCTGATATATGGCATCGAGGTAAACAATAAACAAACAGTACACACAATCCATCAGTAGAGATGGAAAATCATATTAAATGCATAGTCATGTCGAACAGACTAGTTTCTGCTCTTTTTTTTTATAGGTAACTTGTGCAGTGTGAGCAAGGAAGAAATTAGTTATCATAAAGTAATAATATAATAAAACTTTGAGAAAGGCACAAGTAAGGCTAACACGAGGCGTGCTGCGGGTCATAAAAAACCCATGTGGTGAAAAAATGCCAACTAAAAGAACGCAGACATACTGAGATTTCTGGCAGTAAGTGGGTCACTTGGCAAACCTAACAAAGGTCTCACAACAAAGTCAATGTCTTGTACGGGGAGATAACGATGAATCTTTGCATCATTACACTGACAGAGCTTCACTGGAAGAATAGTGGCAGAAACAAAGAGGGCTAAATGTCAGCGTCTTCATCAACAGCATTAGAAAGCAATTTAACAATCACTTTTACAGTGTTTGTGTTCAGTGGGCTTTTAATTCAATGTTCTATGGCAGGGGGTCGGCCCACCAATCTATGAAATATGTTCAAATGCTGAGAGGAAACTGCGTTAAACAGACAGCCTGAGAGATTTCTAAATTTAATAAGCCCCAATCTTTTCTGTGTTTATTTAAATCAAAGATCTGCTAGAAACCCTTTCAGCTGCCACAATGTAGAGCTAACCTCTGGAATATTTCTTTGATTAAGTAAAAAATGACATTCAGTCTTCCTCACAGGTGATGCTACTCTAGGCATTGACTAGTCAAAGTCAGCTTGACCCAGAAGAACTTTTAATATTTTAATATGTGGATGTTTGCAATGTCCTGGAAAAGAAGGAGGACAGAAATGTGTCTGGGCCTCAAACTTCTTAACAGAAGAATAATGTTCATTTTCGGTACAGCTTAATCCATGCAGGATCACAGGTGGGCTGGAGCTAGGGCTGGGCAATAAATCGATTTTATCGATAAATCGAATTTGCTATTAATGAAGATTTCATTTTTTGAAAATCGAGATTTTCTTAGCCGGAAATATTTTGCCAACATTGCCTTCCCTCACCTGTACAACTGTATGCGTGAAAAGTTATATTTTCACTGTTTACAGTGGCAGGGCCTGCCAGCTTATTTTACAAGTTTGTTTCACAACTTAAAATATCTGCACTTTGAATTTAGGTCAACTTCCTGAATGGGTGATTGAAATAAAAGCATGGTTTCCCATAAAATCTAATATTTGTGATCTGTTTTAAAGAAAAAGACAGAAAGACTAAAGAAAATCGATTAAAATCGAAAATCTGATTTGGTTTTAAAAAATCTAAGATTTTATTTTTTGGCCATATCGTCCAGCCCTATTTCTTAATTAAACAATATTAAATATGAAAAATAATGATAAATAGCAAAAAAGGGATGAACAACTGTGGAAAATATATTCAGATTTTTTTTTAGAAAATGTAATTATTTATTTATTACAATTTTATTTAGCTCCAGGAGACTGTTATTACTTTAAAATTCCAGTTAAAGAATATAAAGTTCACCTACAATAATATAGGCCTATGATAAAAAAAATGCATGAAAAAATATTATACATATATTATAGTTTTTTCAATTACATTATTTTATTCTGTCTTTTTTTTAGTCACATTACAAAAAATGATTAAAGAATAAAATGAAAAAATATTTCTATTAGTATATTTTATTATTGATGATTAAATTACCTCATAACAGAAAGTAAATATTACATAATATCATAATAAAAAAATATAATTTAATCATGTAAAAATATGATGTCCCTCAGGAATGTTTGTATCTAATACTTACTGACTAATAAAAGGTATTGTTTGATGTCACCTTGTGTTTCTGACAATGACATGCCTGTCCGTGTAAATATTCACATGTTTTGTATAAGAATCTCATATAGAAAAAGGCTCCTTGATTCTTATTTTGCTTGGATTTCCCACTTAGGGCCTGCAGGCTGATTCTGAAAGCTATAAATAATGAATGTAAACGTGCATGCTGATGCTCAGGCTCACCTTTGTGGCTCCCATCATCTTTAATGTGATGGTGGTGCTTTAACTAAGAGGTCATCTCACAGATTGGGGATAATGTGAGAAGCTGCATACATGAATCTTTCTAAGTGGTTTTATAAGTGTAACCTTTAGTCTGCTGCTCCAGCTGGTCCAGGTGAGTTAAAAACTCTCCGGCTCAGTTTCTGTCACACGTCCCCGCCCAGATGCAACTCAAGAGGAAAAACCGCAGCAGAGCAGGCCAGCTGACTGCCCCGCCTCCCATCGCTGGCCTCTAATCAAGACTGATACCCCAAAACCTATCAAAACTGCACAACATCACGAGCACATCAATTTTTAGCACCGCATACGTAGCGCTGACTCAACCTGTGACCTCCACAGTGGTGGCCAAGATAAATCCCTTGAAGTCCGCAGCATTAATAATTCACACAGAGCTGCATTGTTTTTCCTTTGAAGCTGCCGTGTCTAATGGCTCCGTCCGAGCTGGACCTCCCGAACTAAAGAACAGCAGCAACGAAGGCATTCAAACAATCAATTTGCCAGCTTGTGACTAGACGGAAACACAATAAATAATCTGTTTATAGTTTTGTAATGGAAGTGAGAGCTGTGTTGCTGTGTAATGTCATCCTGGGTTACAGTGAGCCCAGCAGGAATCCGGTCCATCAGTGTAATTTGCCTGCGGTGGTTCTGCATGCCTCTGTCTGGGCCCCGGTGTACTTGAACTATTATTTCACATCTAATTAGATGCGAGTGGCTGCGAGGGAAAAATAAAAACACTGCTGCAATGACAGTTATGACGTTACCAGAAACACTGTTCAGTTTGGGGACTCCGCTCTTCAAAAATAAAGACGACGGAGCTTTTAATCACCTTCATGGAAACAGACCTTTATTAAATGGGTATATTCTTTATCTTATTCATTATTCAATTCATTATTCCTAAAATAAAGTTATCAAAAATCAGTAAAATTTGTTATAAGGTTTGTGGTTTAGTTTATTTTGTATAAACTAACCCTACATATGGGTAAATGCATTTAATACATACAAAAGTGTTATGGTAACGTCCCAAAATATGGTTATCAAGGATTAACCCCTTAACACCCGGATTTATTTATGATGATATAAAAACAAAATAAATACAGTTAAAAATTTTAAGAAAAAGTCTGGACTAAAAAAAGATCACAATGAATCTTGAATAAATAACCAATAAATAGAAATACATTATAAAAAGCAAATAGATAAAAGAATATAAAATTGAATAATATATATAAAGAAAATAAACACTGGGGAATCTAGAAACAATATAAGAGAAAAAGACAAAATAAAATAAAATACAATAACTTAAGAATATATTTAGCATATGTTAATTATGAATAAAAAATGTTAAATAAATGCACAAATATGGGTGATTAAAAGCAAATTAAATAGGGTAAAATTAGATTAGAAATATAAAAGGTCAAAAGACTTTAAATGGTTATTTATGTTTCAATTAAAAATAGATTAATACAGGGACAAATTCTGAAACAAAGAAAGGAAAAAAGACTGTCACAACAAGCCTCAAGGGGTTCAAATAAATGGCTAAATAAATATTATAGAAGTTTTCTTTCCCTAAAACAAGTATAATACGTGTGTATATGTGTAGTTTCTGTTTAAAGGATTTCTCCAGTTTACAGGAAATTATTGAAAACAGTCTTATTACAGAAAAATAATCACGTTGACCATATTATGTCATGTCTAAGTTGTACACATCCAATTGAATCAATCCAATTGAATTCAGTCCCACTAAATAATCACATAGTAATCATCTTACACAGGCTGGAACCAGCAGTTGTACAGTGACTGCAACCAACACCTCATATCGGTTGGAAATCTGTGGTTTTCTAAAAGTTTCCAACCTAATGGTGCAAACTTAGGTTTCTGTTTGATAAAAGCAAATAAAAACAGTAAATGTATTGTCTTTTTGTTAAATAAACATCCAACCTGACTTCCCTTGGCTGTTTAAGCCGCTCCTCTCCAGCTCAGCTGTTTTAGGTGATTTTTTGGGGAGTTTCCCCCACCGTGAAGAGGATATTTCAACAATCTGACTGCAAGTCGACTTCTCCAAGAAAAAGACATCCATCTTTTGGGCAGCTGTCCCCTGCAGGCTGAGGGCAGCTTGTTGCTCTGCCTTCTCACCGTACACCAGCAGGCTCTACTTTCCTCAGATATAAATAGATAACGATGCTAACAGATGCACCAGCCCCTGTCTGTCGATCTGTGCTCACACATACACCTATTCTTAAATCCAGAACATTCTGGATGTTGTGTCAGATAAAAAGGATAAAACAATGAGGGGAGCAGATCAAAGTAATGTGGGTCAGGATCTCTGAGCTCCGGGGACATTAGAGAAATCCATTATGAAGTTTAAAGAGAGCAACTAATAAGCAGGTCATGGCACATCCAGGGCGCCACCAAAATAGTCAACTAAATCCAGAAGCTGGCCCCGGCTCCGCAAAGCGCCGTCACAGACTCAACTTCAGCATGAAAACGTCCTGAAACGAGCGGGGACACCGGAGGAGTGTTGAAGCTGGATGTGGAGGAGGAAGAACCACTTTCAGCTCATCGCTTCTTCTAAATAAGAATAATTCCCCCTCTCTCTCTCTCCCTCTCCCCCTCTCTCTCGCTCCATGTGATCCTCCACCTTCATCACTCCTCTCCGTGCAGCCGGTGCAGGTTATCCCTCCCAGAGTGGAAAAGTGCTCACCGTTCGCAGGAACTGAATCTCCTCTTCTCCCTCTCCCCCTTCTGCCATCTTCCACCGAGGGTTATTCGCAGCTCCTCGGGAGAAAAGAGAAAATCCCTCAGTTTTCTCCCGTCAGGATTTAGCTTTTTATCTCCTTTGCTGCGTCCCTCCCTCCTTCCTCGTTGCCGTACCCCTCTTCCTCTCTCACTCCGTTAGTGTGTGTGTGTGCTGGAGGACGGCGTGAGTCCTCTGCTCTCACGGCGCGGTGAGAGAGAGAGTGACAGGAGGCAAGGCTCTTCCCCCGGATCCTCGCTCCTCCAGCCTGCTGTCTCCGGGCGGCAAGCGATGGGAGGGATGATGGGAGGGATGGGGAGGGGAGGGGAGGGGCAGGCACCTTGTTACACTTTTACACCGCCCCCCCATCACGCCGTGCTGCCATGTTTGTAGAAGTGGGCCACTCCTACACATGCTGCCCCTCTCCATCACCCCCCCTGCTTCCACAAGTCCAGAGCTATAAAAGGAAAGGGGGTGAGGACTAGTCTTTGGAGAAAACACACACACACCTTTGATCTTCAAAGTTATAAAGTTTTCTGCTGTGAGAAGGGATCCCCCTCACAAGGAAGGTGCTCTTACTCAACCTGGGGTCGTCCCAGAGAGGACGG
>JAVQJG010295144.1:0-44734 GCA_036024015.1 Craterocephalus amniculus | reverse complement strand
ATGTATAACAAAAAAAATAAAAATATCAAAAAATCTATATATATATATATATATATATATATATATAATTATTATCATTTTATAATGTATTCTATTATTTTATTTATTTATTCATATTTTTAGGTTGGGGGGGGGTTGGACGACTATATCATGTGACAAGTCAAAATAGATAAAGTGCAGTCTTTTGCTTCCTGGCATTAGGGGGCATAGGACAAGTTTCATATTGTATTCAGCAGAGTTTTGAGCAAAGTTTTTACCATAAAATGATGCAAAATGTCTCAGAAATATATCTATCAAATATAATACATTTGGCTTTATAGGGTAAAGTGACCGCTGGATTATTGTAAATAGATGCTAGCAGCAGGTAATCCCAAGAAATCTGGACTGGAGAGGTGAAAAACAACCTTTTGGGCCTTGGAGCAAAAACAGAATATGCCTGCCATTTGGTTGAGGTGACTCTAAGGTGGGAAAACAGGGTCTGATCAGCATTGTACAACAGCACTGACTGTTTTATATTTCCCTTTCCTGTTCTCTTTCTTTGCTGTACAGTGAAAACAGAGGGAAGCACACGAGGGTTAATTGTGAATAGAGTGAAACAGGACATTGAGGTATGACCCTTGAACCCACAGTGGGCTTCTTTGGAGCGCTACACGTGGCCGGTGGAGCTCAGTGAAGGAGAAGTAATTGAATTAACCACAAAGTTGACAGCAAAGCAAGGATGCACTGCTGTTAACACTTGTTCAAAACAGTAAAAGCTGACATGCTTTTACAAGAATGCAGAAAGACAGAATAGAAAAGTTTTCAGAATCAACTAGAGAGGGGGCTAGAAAAGAAAGTTGTTTTTTTTCCTTATTTTTGACAAATTAACAAAATGAGATGATGAAGAAGCCAGCTAGCATGACTGACTGCCAGCCAGGTGTCACAAAGTGAGACAGACAGACACTAAATGCCGGAAATGATCCGCAGGAAGCTGCTGCTTTGTGGTAGGTTGTGCCTAACGCATGCTGACAGGTCACGGGGAGAGGGGGCTCTGCTAATGAGGCTGAACAACCCATCTCTGCTCTAAGGAACATTCCTGCAGGGCTTCCTGTATGACACTGTACCTCTGCGCTGTCAACCATGGAACCCTTAATCCAAACAGATACCCACACATGCACACACACACACACGTTTTTTTTTTTTTGCTCCATGGCCGTGAATTAACAGTGCTTCTGACTGAACGGATCACTGTGACTGGGCAACAGACGGTCAAAAACTAACCTGAGAGATCACTTTGGGACTTTGACAAAATCATTGACGCTTTATTTGTCTTATTCAATCTTACCTAATACATACATTGACGCTCTAGATACGCCTGGTGCATTATATCCGTTAACATGCGCGACTTCAAGGTCAGTGCAGTTTGCACAAAGCGCGGTGCTAAGGAATGCAAAACTGTCAAATAATGCATTAAAAGTGTACATGAGCTGTTTGTTGAGAATCATAAGTCCTGTCAAAATGTGTTTGCTGTTGGAGGGGAAAAAATCTATGCATGAACACACTGTGCTGAATCAGCTGTCAATTACAGATAGATGTGTGTGTGTGTTTTGAGCAACAGTATGTGAGTATTTGTAGAAACATACTGTATCTACAGTTCTCTTGTAGCAATACCTGATCACAGTGTCTTAGCAACTATTATGTTTGACACACACACTGTGTGGGCCCAGCGTGTTTGAGGGGAGAGTCTTTTAAAAAACTCTTGAGCTGGGCCCGGTATGAAACCCAATGTAGCCCTGGGAGTCTGCGTAATGGTTTTCAGTACAGAGCCTGTGTAACGTGGTTATAGGTCTAGATGTGAAGTTTGCCATATGGTGGAGGGACGAGGGCTTTTAAAGGTAACTGTATCCCTCCTTTGCTGTTTCTCCTCTGACATTTCCCCTTTCATGCTGGTCTCCAAGTTTATACTTGATCTAGGCCAGATATTCTCTCGGTCCACTGGATTCAACGTGAGCATTTCAGCACAAACATATATGTTTCTCAAAGGTAAACGTTATCCAAAAAACAAATATGCAATACTCGCAGTTTAAAAATTGTGGTCTCATGTGCAGATGATTGATAAGTCAAAGACCGTAGCTCTGCTTTGACATATAGGACGGCAAAGACAACACACACAGATGTTTTGATGGCTACATGCGTGTGTATGCGAGCGCATTTCTGCGTCGCTTCCTCTGCAGAGCGAAATGCCCTGTTTGTTTGTGTAGTGACGGACATTACATTATCAGTGCAAGCTGACGCCCCTTATCAAAGAGGGAATTCTGCGTACAGAAGGGGAACTCCAGCAGTGAGAAGCATCACAATGTCAACCACATTAATAGCATAGATGGCACCGTGTGATAGCAGAAGAATGCAAGAAAAAAAAAGAATACTTTGAAGTTGATTTACTCATAAGACAACACAAAAGATTGAGTGCATAAGAGTAAGTAAAACAATATTATCCCCTTATCAAAATCAGCCTTTAACACAGGAAAATACATCGGGATACTCACATAAACACAGACATGCACGCCCGTGCTTATATATCATGTATTCAAATACTCGCGCTTGACACCAAATTCATTAATTTATATTAAGAGGAAAAACATTTGTTCCCAGGTCTGCTATCTGCATGGGTGGAATGATTTTCACCTCTGCCACAAGGTGTTGGGCGGGCTCATACATCACATGATTACCCCGAGCAGCGAGCAGGGCCGCCATCATCAGGGAGTGAATTAAAGATGATAGAAAGAGCTATTAATCACTGTGACAAAGCCCCTAATGGAGGTGTGACCCAGCCACTGCTGACGGGACGCCAAGGGGACGCACCCACGGGACAAATGGATACATATGTTTACAGAGAGAATAGCCTACCTGTGGACACAGTCAGCCCATACTCTCAGTTCTTTTCTTCTGTGCGCTTACTCTTCTGCTCTCTCTTCATTTCTGTCTTTCCCATGTTTGTGCGTCTCTTTTTGTGTTTATTGACTTTCCTCTGACTTATTTCAAATGGCTGAACTGCTGCTTGCTTCAAATGATCTTAAGTTTCGGTCCTTGCAGGAACGTATTAACATAAAAATTTTAAAAAGTCAACCTCATGGTAAATTGAGTACAAGTGTCAGCAAATTCATTGTTGAAATACCAGGGGGATGTGAATCTTCAAGCAATTTACGATTCAATTAAATTCCGATTCATGGGGTAACGATTCGATTCTGTATCTATTCTCGATTCAAGCCGATCTTGATCAACATTTAGACCCCTTTTAGTAACAAAAGGTGCTAATTAACTCCGTTTCTCTGTAAGTTAAGGAGCATTCTGAAGAACTGTTTCATTAGCTGAAAGAAAACTGATTACTTTCATCAAAAAATGGTTTAATTTTGCAAACCTTGCAAAGTTTAGCATGTCTGTAATTCAAAAACAACTTTGAATGCAGTCAAGCAAATAATTTTCAAGTCTTTTAAAAAATCGATTCTTGGAAATTTTGAAACCATTCAGAGCTTTTTGGGCACCCCTAAGAAATACCCCAGAATGTGATTTCTTTCAAATATAGGCTTTTTAAGAAAAGGAATAAGGTAACACGTTTTCATGCAACAGATTTGATCAATTCAGTGAAAGTTTTATACCAAAGTCTTTCTAGTGGATGTCGGCTTTTACAGCTGGACATGCTGCAATGTGCACGATGTGCACATCTTTCATACACAAATCACTTCATTTAAGCAGATAGGAAGGTCTAATAGTTGACTGATGAGGTGTTAGATCCTGAAATAGGGAATTAACTCCTCATTTTATGAGGACTGACCCTCATGCTTATCTAAAGGCGTCATTTCTTGCCTGTGATAACAGTGAAAACCTATTCCTGGGGCTCACCCTTGTACCACAAGTCGAACATAATCGCACTTGATCCTCTCCATTAGTCATCATCCAAATTCTGAAACCGCTATATTACCACACTGCTTTTCTTTTTTTTTTCTAAGAACTGGAAAAAAGTCACAAAAAAGGGGTTGCTGCTTCTATTCTGCTCTGAAAGCAGCAAAAACCCACTGGACACACCAGAGTATGTGTGGGCACAGGATGATTGCAGTTGTTTTGTCCACGTTCTTTTGCCTGGAACAGAAGACGTACTGAGAGACTGGGGCTCAATTCAAAACAGAATAGAAATGATTATCTTTCATTTGGCTAATTTTAAATGCTCCCACAGCCACTGCCTATCAGGAAATTACTGCTGTTGATTTGGTAAGTGCCGTTAATTACAGTGCATCCGTGTGCGTCTGCATTCCCTCAGCAGGGTGTATAGGAGCCCCAAGGCCTCGGGAGAGGGAATAAGCTTCCTAATTAACTCTGTCTTTGTGCTTAATGGAGGCCTTAACACCACTTTTGGGAAGTCTTTTGGTCCACAGGTCCGTCGGGGTGACCGTGGAAGTGACTGATACAAACCACAATCTGCATGTAGCTCAAACAAACACTTTTTTTTTAACAAAGACATTTTTTTTAACCATAAGAGATTGATTTACAGAGCGAAATATCCCCAAAAATTATTTTACAGCATTAACTAAATACATTCAAAACTATAGGTAAACATAAAAGACAACGATTAACTTTCATCTCCGACTGACTCTTTGGTTGGTTCGTTTGAGTAAGAGGAGCTGAGCAGCAGCATCAGGATAAAAACAGGTAATACCGCAAGTGTACACTGTCCACTTCGTATGCACATTTCCTCACAAACAGGCATGTTGCATTTAAGCACACACAAAGGCACACATGCCTGCTCTAATAACATGGGCGGAGTGCTAAACGCAGTCTTAATTAATGAGAGCATTGTCTGTTTTTCACCGTTGCGTTAGTCAACTACTCCCCCTTCCAAATGGAAAACACTCCATTAATGGCCCTGTGTAGCGCTACCAATTAACATCGCGCAAGAAACTTCAACTTCGAGCTGGTCCCTCTGTGCACACATACGCACACACGCACACACAAAGACACCTAATTAATTAGCATTAGTTGTGATTAATAATGAGCGTCTTTTAATGGTAAATCGGCAGCTCCGATGGCAGGCTGACACAACAAAGGAGCCTGTGTACGCAGCAGGATTTATCTGGGGAGCTGCTCTGGGATTTTAACATGTTTCTCACAGGCCTGACAAATGGCCTATTAATTATCTAATGTTGTCTGACAACAACCGCTTGATAAAGATGTATGTTTAGACAGAGTGAGGAGGGGACGATACGGCAGGGGCGAAAGAGAAGTAATAGTGAAAGAAGCGGGAGGGTGTTTATTTGGATCAAAAGAAGAAAAATAAAGTATTTTAGAGGGAGGCGAGGCTCGCGTGCTCCATTTGACGCAGTTGTAGACTACTGAGTGAGCAACAAACAGCTGTAGACGAATCATTTTCTTGATACATTTGCATTGAAAGATAAATCATTGTAGTGGTATAATCAATATGAAGGATTAACAAACCAGATTAGCATTTTATGCCTGATGAAATGCTAATGCATGAAGTCTTGATGCAAAGAGATGGATGTGCAACACACACAAACACACAATCACAGCTCAAGTCCTAAAACCACAATCAATACCATCAACAAGGAAGCCTCCACATAACCAAACCACTTTATACCATTATGTCTCTAAAAACAT
Organism: Craterocephalus amniculus; assembly: GCA_036024015.1. Taxonomy (NCBI): domain Eukaryota; kingdom Metazoa; phylum Chordata; class Actinopteri; order Atheriniformes; family Atherinidae; genus Craterocephalus; species Craterocephalus amniculus. The sequence goes on along the minus strand of JAVQJG010295144.1, from coordinate 39,088 downwards.
GGAACATATGGGCATTCCTCCTCCCTACTCCTCCCCCCTGATTCAATCTCCATCCTGACTCTAATTTGCAGAGTTTATCTTCTGCCTGTATGTTGACAGGTGTTCTTAAGGGGGATGCCCGTTGCCAAATGATTTTTATGATTGTTTTAGTGCCGCATTTGGTCTAATGAGAAAGGATCCCAGTCGGACGCTAACTCAGGCCAGTCAGATGTAAACCAAACAGAATAACAACCCAACACTCACATTGTTTCCACAAACCATACATCAGCCAAAGGACGGCCCTGTGGATCACACAACTGACCCCGGGATGGAGAAAACGAGAGGGAAGAGTTGGGGGGGGATTGTAAAGAGGGAGTGTAGTGGAAGAATGAGAGGGAGTGTGTAACAGTGGAGGCATTACTTTTCTCCATGTTTTGTGGAGACAAAGCTTAATTTTATCACGTTGCCTTGTGCTTAGTGTATGGCTGACAAAAGGTAAAGGATGGAGAAAAAAAAGATTAATTTGAACGACATGTGAAGAAAACACGTTGACACAAGAAATCAATCTCATCGTCTCCTCTGTCTTCGCCTCTGATTCCATCTCTACGCCGCCCCAACATGTGTCACACATCCTAAGCTTTTGATTTGTTTGCTTTGGTCACCTGTGCCACTGTTTTCATCCATTTTCCTATTCCACCATCCTCATCTCTATCTTTTTAGATGGCAACATGATAAATTTCGATTTTTTTTTATTTTAAAAAGAATAAAAATGCAATAAATATCATTTTTCCTGAAATCTGTTTTCTTAGCTAAATATATTTAACAGTGCAAACATGCATTGAGCATTCCTACTCCATCTCTTTTCCGGGCTCTCATGTCATGGCCAACTGCCATTGGGCCCTAATATAATTACAGCTCACAGTTGTGCACATTTGAGAAATTGATTCCTTTGATGAAATGTGAAGGAGGCAGGTCTGGGCCGAGCAGAGAGAGACGTATATCCAAAGTGGTTGCTGCCAGCCATTCCAGCCCCGCGGAAGGCCCCCTGGGTACCAAACCGCCAACTCAACCCAGCCCAGCCTGCCCCAGTCGTTAAAAGAAATGATAGCATGTGTGCTTTGTTTGAGTTTGATGTCTTCATAATGCATTACACAATTAGATTGATTTGACAATTTCCATTACACTTGATAAAATATTTATGTAGGCCCGAGGATGGTTGCTCTTATCAAAGTAGGCTGATCTGCAGTGCAGATGGGATTCAGCAGTGTGAGGGCCATCAGCCTGGGAACACTGAGAATATGTAGGCAAATACAACCTGACTGCTGGAAATTTGTTCATGTAATATTAAAATAAATGCTTTTTTCTGTTTTGTTTTCTTTCTCATGTGTTTCTCGTGTTAATGCAGCTTGAACTAGAAGTGAAAAATGAATTTTTTTTGGGCCATGTGGGGTACGCTGGGGCTCTTATTTGTTTGTTTTAGCGTAAAACTTCACAGCATACAGCAACCTCCCACATCATCTTACCTCCCTGTGTTGTAATACCCGTTTTTCAAATCATAAAAATTTGGCATGTTGCAAAATATAGTCATGTAACATTTTGAGCATTCAAAATGAGATAATTTTACAGTTTATGATTGCGCGTAACAGTTTCATGCAATGCAAATAATCACATAAATACAGCAATTTTAGAACTGTCAAGCCTTCATTGTAGCTCATGGCTCGTGATGTGTTGAGGTTTTGTAAAACTTGAACGTAAATTTGTAAATCAAAGACTTTTTTTGACTATGCAAATTGCTGGCTGCAGCACCTAAGTGTTCAATTTGTTTCATCTGATTCCTTGAAAGCTTATGTTAACTATGTACTGCACCATATGACCATACTTTACTACTTATTTTTGTCATTCCTGAAGATTAACTTTGTTGTATGAGTTATTGGATTAATCAGGATGATATGTCTACCTCATACTCCCAGTACAACTCATGTATGTCCAAATAAATCAACTACTTGAATCATTTTCTACATTCTGCAACTTCTGTACCTACTTTAAACAGTGGTGGAATGCCAATACATATATCAATTTAGGCAATAAATCCACTCATGCTCAGAGGTGGTCTCCTTCACCCCTTTTTCCTTCCCCATTCTGTCTTTCTCTCTCATTCTAGATCTCTCCCTCTTTCTCCCGTTTCTCACCTGTCTCCCTTCTTTCTCCCTCTCTCCCTTCACACCCTTCTACAAACCTCTCAGTGTGCACAGCCACCCCACATCCATCACAGCCCAGAAATTTAAGGAGCCAAATTGGCCTCATCTGTCTCAATGTTGGATGCAGATGGAGTTTCTTCTGCTCAGGGAGGTGTAGTTAGTCACCCCTGCTGCCCCCACCTTTTCAATATTGTCTTAAAGCCAACTCGGTGTGCACCAGCACTAAGGGGCAGCGTGAAGAAACTGGCTGTTGGGATGAAGAGGGCACAGCTGTGAAGTGACCACTGCACTGACCACTCTCTGCAATCTCGGAATCATTCAGCTTTCTCTCAGTCACGTCTCCTTTCTTTTTCTGTTTTCAATCCGGCTTTTATTCTTTTACCCAGTTGTACTTACTCCCACTCCTTGCAAACAAATACACACACAAACACACAAACAGCAACGGCCATTGCGGAGCCTCCAGTACAGTGTCAAGCAGCTTGGTCCGACCTGGCTCGTTAATAAGGGCCCTAAATGAAGCAGCATGCATAAAACATGAAGCGCCGCATGCTGGCGTAATGAACTGCTGCTCCATAATTGCATCTCAGAGCCGTAAAATGAAGACAAAATATTTGAAGAGGGATTCTGTCACCTCTCTGCAGACGCAACACTAATCACAGGCGTTCGGCGGGGCCCTGGGGGTCTCCCCCTGACAGAGAGCAGGGGCTAAACGCCCAGGGCGGTGACATTGGCAACACCCTCCAACTGATGGGACATAATTGAATAATTGCTGATTAGAAAATAGGGGGAAAGGTAATAGTATAATAGTGTCCAGTGTGTTATCTGAAATTATCCCACTGGGAAGGACAATATATACCCAGGAATGGTTCACCAAAAAAAAAACAGAGAATATGATTTATTTAAGAGCCTGTAATTTTTCTTGAAGGAAACTAGATAATGCAGAACCTGCAATGGAAATGTGTTTTAGGGAAACCAGGTGGGGGAATATATCAGGGTGTTCTTGCCAGATAATGTGTTATTCAAAGAAAAATAAGCAGCACAAAAAAGTTTTTACAAATCAAATTAACAATACACAGTCAATAAAAGATCCTTTTAAACAATCCTTTTAAAAAAGAAATGATAAACACTCACACACATCCACAGTGACAAGGTCAGAGACAAGCGGGCCTACAAATGAAAGATTGGATTCCCACCCAGGGGTGTCACCCAGACAGTTACAGAGTTGGTGTGGTGACAGGGTGGCCGTGGTGACATAATGAAGGTGCTGTGGCTGTCACAGGGGGTCAGTGGTGATCACTGCAGCCAGCCAGAGGGGGGGGGGTTACAGACACGTATAATGAATCCCACCAATGACAAATGGCCCTCAACTCAGTGCTGAGGCATCTGACAAACTCAAGCTCATCACTTGAACACACAGAAACCAAGAGGAGACAAACAGAAAACCTTAAAAAGCTACATTTAAATGGCTGCATTGTAAAATTTTGTCAAAAAGCTGAAGCTTGCTTTGCTTTGCAACACTTCATTTAATTAATCTCTTTTGTACCCTTTAGGGGTCTCTTAAAAGTGTCCAAAAAGTGCCATTGATTTTTGCTATTGCAGCAGTGGCAGGTCAAAGGTTATCAATGCTGGCATTGTTTAACTGGCACAATGGACAACATAAATTCAGAAAAAAAACGTTCTGAAAGTATGTGGAGGCAGGAGAATACATACTCTCAGAATGCTTAAAAAAGCCTGATGCAGAATCAATCATGTAGGTCTGATATCTATTTAAAAAACTGAATTCAACATGGAAATCTCTTCTGTATTAAGAAAGAAAAAATATTCCACTATTTTTAATGTGACAAGTTGACCACCTACTACCAATCTGACATCTTCCATTTTATGTTTTTGGATGTAAATAGACTTTGTCTGAGGGGGCTGGTTTTCCCTATTCAGAGCCTACCTGTCTAAAGCACTACCGTAGCAGCAGGCCAATTCCACCTTAACTTTGTTATAGAACTTGTTACATGTAATAATGTCCTCAGCCACAGAGACTTTCCAAACAGCGGAGCGACATGTGCAATAGACCCAGGCATGGAAAGGTCCTGGAGAGGATGTTTGTTTAATGATTGTTGGAAGGTTAACATTCTGCCGGCACCCTGAGCAACAAAATCCCCCTCGGAGCACTGAAAGTGTTTATGTTATTTGTTATGGATGTCAATTTCCCTCTATTTAAGAGGCGATTTAACTGGACAATACAGGAGGATTGTTGTCTTGTATGAGGGATTGTTGTCTTCCTGTGTAATAAGCTACACAGCTCCACTTGGGACTCAGGACAAAAACAGTATGGGGCGTTGTGAGGACTCAAAGACAATCGACTTGACTCCAAAATTCTGCCAAAAAAGATGTATTTGAACATTAAAAACTATTCAATCACAGTGATTTGGGGGATTCAGAATACCTTTTATCAAAGCATTATATGTCAACTTGATTTTCTAATCTACTTCACAGAAAAAAGCATTATATTTTTAGCTTTTCACATTTGTACTTTGATATAAAGACAAAAGTGAAAATATTCCTTTGCCAGTCAGGGAATGTGAGTCTGTGTTAGCACATGTGCATGCGTGTGTGTTTGAGGAGCATAGGAGGGGGACATAAATGTAGAGTGACGGCTGCCAAATGAGAAAGAGATTAAAGTGGGAATGCAGAAGGACAATGAGAAAAGGAGAGGAACATGACAGTAACAGCGACTCAGATTAGACTGAGGTCCCAGGCACATGCTCACAATCCAAAGCACATCACCCACAATCCATCTGCGCTGTGGGAAGGGAATGACGGTGGATGGGAAATGTGGGCCGGTAACGAGTGCTCAGTGTGTCATTCACAGAGATGAGAAAGATCACAGAAACCCCCTGTTTCTTCTTCCTAATTCAAACAAACAGGCACTCTAAGCAGAGCCACATGGCCTTCCTTAATGACTGACATTTTGTTTAAGAACCATTCATAATACCCTGGTTCAAATTTAAATACTTGGTGTTTATTTCGCAATGAGCTGCCAATATTCACCAATGCAAAATTCCAATGTGCTCGAGTGACTTGATGCTGTTGACTTCATGCTTTATTTCATTCTTTGGTTTTCCTGTTTTGTGCATATTTGGAGTGGCATGACTGTGGAATTAATGACAGATTGCCTGAACATGTACATGTTAAGCGTGAGACAAAACAGAGATCAGTCATGCTTAGGCATTTGATACAGTGTAATTCCTACAAGTGGGTTAAATTCCTTGGAATATTTTACATATATTCTACAAAAATGCATGTGTTTGAGTTTTTAAACAGCATTTATCATATTGGATTGATCCACTGACTGAACAGATTTAATCAATCAAAGCTTGTTTTCTTTTAAAATCTAAATTGCAAAATAAAGTTATCCAACATCTTATTGCAATGCTGCAATGTAGATTTAATTTGAAAATTGGTATGTATGAAAAAAGAGAGACCTTTCTATCAGATATATTATGGCTTGGCATGTAAAGCAATTACATGTACAACTCATAACACAACAAAGATTTAACAACTTTTAAACTTTGACGCATCGACAATCTTGTAAAAAGGACAAGAATTAAAAGCATCCCCGAAAGACATTAAAAGTGCTGCCACAAATTAATAATCACCTTTTTTGAACCTCCTGCATGCACTCATGCGGACGAAAATCAATCAGGATCTTTTTTTTTTTATATTGATGGCCTAAGTGAAAGAATGCAAACTCTGCACTTACAATGCTGCAACCATGTACAAAGATGGGGATCAATTGTAATTAAAACTGAACAAGTGTTCTGCTTTATTTCTTTCAAAGAGTGCACTGGTCATTAAATACATTTTCATTAGTTATCAGTTAAGGGTTTTAAATGACGTGCATGCCTTCTGCCTCCTTTGGGATAGCAGTCACACTTGCGTATAAAATGTACTTGTGCTTGCTTTGCAATCAGAAGGAAGCCAAATTAAGTATCAAACAATTTTATGTTATGTGTCACTCTCCAAAACAATCTGTATTATAAGCAGTTAATTAAACTTTCAAATTCAAATGTACTAATCAGTTAACGGCAGAGTGGGCGCCTGCTTTTCCCACATGAAACGCTACGGCTGGGCAGCCCGGTCCATTCCCTGCTCATTAACATGAAGGTGCGATTTGCATTTCCTGATGGACTGTTTCGGTTTTTAATATCCCTCTTTCTGCTCTTACATCAATCATGGAAGAGGTAGGCCACCATGGGCCACGATTAACCCTCCAAATCTGCCACAAAACAAATATTACAAGAGTTCACTAATTTGGAGATCAAAAAGCCACTTGTCCATTATATAATTGAAATGAAGGTGGAGTGTTGCACTTCTGAAGAGCTCTATAATTACCAGCTGTTAATTGCACACTTGTGGTGTCTCAGTTTTAATTAAAAAGAGCAGCTCGTAGCTGGACGATAAGCAACGGTGGAGAGGCAGCGGTTTAATCAACAAAGCGCGAGGAATTTGTTTCTGCTGTGGCCAGCAGCGGGCTGGAGAAATCTTCAAATAACCCAGGGAGATTAAAACATGTCCATTAGGACCAGTCAGGTTTTATTTGGGGTGGCAGCAGCGAGGTGCATTTGAAGTTGTCCCGCTGCACAGTCCTCAGAGAAGCACGGCTGGGGGTACGGGTCTAATCAGCCCGTTGCTGGCCGTGAGCGCTCAAGTGGAGGAATTGGACCCTGCTGGTGGTGAGAGAAGTTGGAGAAGGAAAGAAAGGAGTGAAGGATGGATAGAGGAAGGGTGTAAGGAAGGCTGCAGGAAAGGTAAAGCCCTCAATCACTCTCCTTTTATGCTTCTCCCACTTTCTCTTTTCCAGCTCAGGCCCATTTGACATATTTTAGCAACTAGTCTGACAATGAGCCAAAACAGTCTTTAAACCGTAAGTCTTGCTTTCTCTACCGTCTCTTTGCGTCACACATTAGTCACCAAAAGACAGCCTGGCAATCTGTACATGCATGAGCTATCTCTCCAGGATGTGTCTGTGCCCTTAGACAATACACAAACAACTTCAGGTCTCTTGGACACCACTTCCACCTATTTCATGACCTCTCGAACTATAGTAGCGTACTACAAAACCCGAACACAAAAAAACCCAACTTCTGTGCTTGACAATCCCAGCTTGTGGCCATAACTCACGCAGTGTTTATAGAAAAGAGACAGATTCCTTGGTCAGCATCTCCCCCGGCTTTTTCCCTGTATCCAAAGGCTTTTGAAGGAACAGCACACATGTATAATCGTACATGACTACTCAAGTGCGATAACCTCATCTACCCTTTCTCCGACCTCTTTGCTCTCTTTCTGATAAAACCGTCTGCCAGGAAGTGTCCTTCACTGGGCTTCCTCCCTCTCACACTCAATCAACACCTGTCACCACGGCGATCAGAACTGCGATGCCAGGGCGGTGCAACAGGAGGCTTCTGCACGTCTCAAAGATATAAACTAACTTCTTCTGAGATGGGAAAAAAACCCGGTCCGCATCCCATCTACTTTGGGTTTAAACATGCAAAAATGCACATCTAAGAAGTAATAACAAAATCACTAGGGGCTTCCCAGACCCCCTGAGTGTTGCAACACTTTTAGATAAAGGGCTGCGAGTTTATCTAAGGAAACAGTCGCTGGGGCGAGGATGGTCTGGCCTCACTGACAGATTAGTCCAGCCCAGGCCCACTTCCTGCCCGCTGAGGACACTAATTAGAAGGAAGGACTGACACTACAATAAGAGCTGACAGTTGAGTGCACTTAGTACAGCTTCACACAATCCACCGCTGTATTAGTACAGCAGCCACGCCAAGGCATGAATTTCATCGCATTAGCCGGCGCTTATCTGATGTGACAAAGTCAACCTGGATGTTGTTTGGACCGAAAAGTACAAGGGCAGTTCTGGGGTGTTGATTTATCAGTGGAAGTATGCAAAGTGTTTTATTTGATATTTTATCAACTCCACCCCGAACTCCCTGTTTCTCTCTTTCCTCTGGGTCCCACCCTTAACACACTCTCGATCTCTGTGGACACACACACACACACACACACACACACACAAACACACAAGCCAGAGGAGACAAAAGTCATTGTGAGCCGGGCCAGTTCCCAGTGTTAATGACATCCTGTTTACAAACACGTTGAATGGTGTCACTAGGGTCATGGTCACCGACACCTTGACACTCTTAGTCCAAAAATCTTCACATATTCAAATGACCTTTAACCTAATCTAAATCTAAACACCCAAGAAAGGATGCATCGCACTTTCTTCTGCTGCAGTTTGAACTAGGAGCAAATAAACACAATGAAAGAATAGGTGTGTGTGTGTGTTGGGGGGGGGAACGTGCACATATATATATCCACACAAACATCACTATTCTTGTAATCCCCAAATCACTAAATGGAGGAAAAATGTGCCATTACCCGAAGGGCATATTTACAATTTAGCTGCACATATGTGCATGAAGCAGACTGAGCTGTTTTACAATACCAGCATGAGCTGAGCTATTGTTTTATTTTGAGAGGTGCTGGCTGTTATTGGATTGTTTTACACTAGCTGGGAGAATTTTGTTCCAGAGGCGCTCTGTGTGGTGTGAAGTGTGTTTGACTGAGTCAGATTCACAAAGGAAAAGAAAAGGAGAGGGTGATGGAGAGAGAAGGGAGTACGCACATGGGTGGCACCTTTAAGCCTTGCATTGTGGTTGCCGAGCTCCTGTTGGTGTTTATTCATTGGGAAGCTAATCCTGCTGAGGTCTGGCAGGGAAGTCCTCGGATTCAGGTAGTTCTTCTGCACGCTAACCTATGACTACATTAATGACGTCCGACCTGCCCAAAGTTTGAAAACATTTCAAACTGAACCGAATTACTTGTCATTATCGCATACAATTAAAGAACAATGCTGCGTCAGTGCCTGCTTGATGTTGGAGAACGCAAACAAAAGTCAAACTGGCTAGGTTTCTGATTGCATCCATGCTTTTATACTCTTCTACCTGTACATGCATTGTTTCATTTCAGTATCTCGCATGATGAGGTAAGCATGCTGACTTTGAAAAAGTGGAAAAGCGGGCATTTTCTGGCCCTCTCTGTGGCTGTGCCAGCGGGCGGAGCGGTGCGTCAGCATGGGTCGAGCGCCACAATGTGCCTGTCAGTCTGTGGGACATCCCAAAGGACAAGGGCAAGAGGCAGCCCCCGCCAACCTTGCCCATCCATCATCGTGACACCACAAGCTGCAGCCATGGGAAACCCACCGCTGGCCAGTCGCTCTGGACCGGTGCTAGGAGGAGGGGAGGGGGAGACAAGACTCGCCATCCATTAAAAACACATTGTTTTGTTTATTATAACTAGTTAATGAGGTTGAAGTGAAGCCCCGCTTTGTTTTTCAACCACTTCCAGAGGGGATTTGGAGGCAGAAGGCCCCATTGCTAGGTCTGGGCAAAGCAATTCATAAGGGCCTGGGTGTTTTATAATGGATGGTCTATAGATTTTATGAGAGAGGAGTTGGCCATGTTAGGAGCGAGATCCTTGGTTCTTGTAAAATGAATTGTTTTTAGGGCTTTTCTCCATATGCTGAGCTCAGACTCTTTTTTTACAGTTTGCTTTCCCTCCTTCCTCATAGATCCAAGTTTTTGTTTAAGACTCTACAGCCAAAATCAGCTGTTTGAACAACTCCATTTATTGTTTAACTATGTAGTTTAGCCACTGCATATACACTTAAGAGGAGAGTAAAATATTACAACTTCTGTAATCCTTGAAAGATGTTTTTACCAATTTAAACGAGGAAAAGAAGACAACTTGTCTGAAAGCAAAAGGTATGAAAAGTAGTGAATGTTAGCAGCATTAGCAGTTCGGGAAGCCTGAGGCCCCCCGTCTCCATACATGTCTTGTGGAGATAGGCCAAAGGGCCCACTCCCTGTCCGGCCTCAGCAGGGGAACCTGGGTTTCCTGCTGACACGTCTACTTTAATTGTCAGGATTGAATCACTTGCACTATCGTTCAAGATGCTATCTGCCAGGCGTTAAGATCTTTTACAGTAGCGAGTGTGAGCTGCATAAACGAGAAACACCCTTTAAAGACACACATACTCCCCCTGAGTCTCACGCATACAGGCGGTGAGGAACGAGCATGTATTCACACTTTTAAGAAAATTAAACAAACATGCGCACACACAAACACAATGGATTCCTGTGCTGGACTGATTGTCAGAGAGTGGACGGACAGGCGGTGCCCTTACAGCGGGCCACCCGTCAGTCACAAAGCGCACCCCACCACCAGCTCCTCTGCCAGCTGTTTGCTTTAGGAAGGCGGCTCAAAGCCAATTAAAATACACTTAGAGCTGTGTCCTACTTGTGTTTGGAGAGATAATATGTGTCCAGGAGTCCAGTCGACATTCGCTGTGCAAGTAGGCAAGAGGGGAGGGGACCCAGCTCAAAATGCAAATTTCCATTATTAGCACACACAAGATACTTATCTGTGAGGCAAAGCTGAAAAGGAAAAACAGACACGAACATGATGCCAGTTGTTATCCCTTCCAGAGAGAATAATATTATCTTTGATTCCATCATCAGTACAATGTTTATGTTGCCTTAAAAATGTCTGCCTGTGCAATGGGAATGTAAAGATATCACTTAAGCTATCAAAACAGGATCATAGGCAGATGTTATTTATTGCAATTTCTATAAAAAATAAGTCTGAGAGTGTGACTGAAAACATGAATCATTCAAAATGAGTAGCCTCATATATAAATGTGAAACATATGTTCTTAGCATTATATGTGAACACACATACTGGGGTGGACAATATCAAGGTAGTAAGAGTGTAACACCCACACACTCACACACATTCAGAGGGAGCAGGGTGCTGATATGAGTGGTGGCGAGTAGCGAGCAGAGACGGGAGCTCCATGTCTGTTCAGTGTGTTTTAAGAGTGTTTAAATGAGTGAAAAGTCAGTTATGGCTTCCAGATGGGGACCGGTTTTATCCGGATCATTCTGACAGGCCTGGACTTTGATGTGCTGCTGCCTATTACTGACATTACATGAAGACAGGCATATTTCTCCCTAATCACTTCCAACTCCTCCACACCAGCCCCGTGTATGGCCTGAACGAGCTCGAAACACCAGAGCAACGGCCGTGTTTACGGATAAACCATAATATGTCTGCTTTTTAGAGTGCTGTGCCATGAATACCTATGAATCTGTAGGCAAGCAGAACTTCACCTGTCTCATGTGAAATAAGTGATAGAAACCACAGTATTGATGTCCACATTCATAGCAGGGCCTGCAGTGGCCCAGCATGTCTGCATTTGCGCTCGGATTGTATTTCGAGCTGACTTTGAGCGTCCTCCTGAAGGCTCATCAGAAGCCTGCAATTTCTAATGAAAAGCAAAGGAGAAGACCAGAAATGAGAGCATAATGCCTTCATTTGTGCTGAGGGGAGAATTCCCTTAGAAACATCCATCTTGTCAAACAGGTTAAATATAGTCCAGACAGACAGACAGAAGGGAATAATTCCTCCATTTCCCTCTCCGCCCACGCTCCCCAGTAAGCCCAGTGGAAGTCATTTCTCAGTGACCACACGAGGACGACCAAAAGGGGGTAAAAGCAGCGCCACTCTGCTCCTCACTAATCACCCTGTGACCCTGAGACCACCCCACTACTACCGTTTGCAAGTCCTCCTCTTCATCTCCTGTTTTTTAGGGAGCTGTGGAGTGGGATGAGGACTGGAGGAGTGAATCAGGCTGAAGTTCCCCTCTTTATCTTCCAAAGACAGGGGAATGCCAAGAGGCCAGCACTTCAAAATCCACTGTTTTGTCTACTTCTTGGGGAGAACTGGGCCGAGTCTAACTGGAGTTGTGCAGGCAGGTATTCAGAGCAAATCTGGAGAGTCCTTCAGCAGACAATGGTGCAGTCCTGGGACAATGTGAATCCTTGATGAGGGATCTGTGGAGAGGTGCAGGTGTCTGAGGTGAAGAGCTGTCTCTCAGGCTTGACCCACTTGTCTCCAGCGGCTCTTCTCCTCTATTCTCTTCTTCTCTCTTCTCCCATTTCTCAAAAACAAGAGATTCCGCCTCTTAAAAAATTCAAAAAACGCAAAAAAAAAAGTCCACTCACCACTTTCTTCTATGATTAGAAATGCCATACCCCTGTATGTGGAACTGGGCAACGACACCGATCCACTCAATCCAGAGAGTGAGACAGGAAAAGGCCTTTGACCCCAGGGCTTCACTTTACATTCCTTGTAATTGCACTTCATCATACTTTGAGCTGGAAAAAGCAAACATCTAAATAAATCCTGTCAAACCATGTTGTCCATCTCCCGCCAGATAAGATGAAGAAAACAAGCCCATGTTCCATAAACACAAACACAGTGAATCACAAATCAGTGGCCACAGTAACCACAGCCATAAATTAGCCTCGGAACCATTTTTAGCTTTTAAATCCGACGGGGAGAGGACAGCGAAACAACCCACTCTTTAAAATCTCATCACTGCTGTCACTGTGGGATCAGCACCATGAAACAACACTGGGATAACATCTACATGAGTTGGAAACAGAAAACCAACAAAAGGGGGAGAAAAAAAAAGAGGTGACCACTGAAATGCCAGCTGGCATATGGATGTGGGGCTGGGATACCCAGCAGGAAGTGTTGACTTCACTTAAAGAGCAAGAGAGAATAAGTAACAGCCCCATAGAGTAAAAGTTAAAATCGTTTCTTTCTCTTGCAAAAAAAAAGAAGAAATTTATCTCATCACAGAGTTGTGCGTTAAATATCCTCTGAAAGGAACAAGTCTTTATTTTGTTATCTAACTAAATGAAAACTGTTCGGCAGTTTGCTAAGTGGTTTAACATGAAAATGTTGATAAAAGGGAGAATAAATGATTGCATTTTGTTTACATTTTATTCTTACCTAAATCATGCTTTAACTGTCCTGACATATGGTAAAACACATTATGTAGGCTAACAAATGAATCTCTAAGACATTCATTCTACAATGTTTTCCCATTATATTACATGGGTAAGAGCCTCTGGGAAGATATTACCTTTGTGCAGGAGCTCTTACAACATGAAATGACAAATCGACAATAGCATCGCACTGGGCTCTCAGGAGAGTATATGTATAATACTCTAACTCTGCTGGCTGGAGCATGCACAGCCAGTGAAATTCCACACACAAATTTATCTTATTTTCTTAACTTATTCTATATCTATTCCTTCTCTTTGTGGATTAGGCAGTAAATAAAGTCACAGGGCCTTCTGCATAGTAAAATCATTTGGAATTGCCACATTAAAAAAAAAATGTAGGCGAGGTGTAGCCAGAACCATCCTCCTGGATTTGGGCAAATTCAGCTGATGCAAAACAAGGAATTAATTTGTGGGGAGCGGCTTGTGTGCGCTGCTTGGCGCTCTGACAAAGATGAATGGCATCATTCCAAGTGAATGGTAATTTCACTTTTTGTGACAGTGTTTTGGAGCAAAAGCGACTCGGAACGCACAAAGCATTTGCAATCCCATTGAGAGCCCTTGGTACCTGCCTATCAGACACTGCACATTGTTTACCAATCATCTGATATTGATTGGTTTCAGACTAAAGTTTGAAGATGAATTAAACTGGGAGAAGGTTAAGTCCTAACCTTGAAAGATTTAGTGTCTATTCAGCCCGCGTGTAGGACTCTCCTCAGCTCACTCAGAGAATAGAGAACTTTTATATTCAATAGGGGGTGGGAGACACAAAACGTGTCACATTCACGAAGTGAATCCACTGGAAGAAACGCAGAAGAACACCCAAAAAGCATAATCTTTCTCCTAGTTGATAGAAATGGTAATTGCGTGTGTGGGATAATACTTTGAAGCCAAGGCCTCGGTCGGACAGACCGCCTATTTAGGTTAAAAAAGGGGCAACAAAACAGCGCCTTCTTAATGCTTTTGTTCACTTCTCTACTCTTTTAAATGTTTACTGAAAAAGAACCTTCAAATCCACTCTCCATCTCCTTCACAATGTGGCACCTATCACTCTTGGGTGCACGGGCACATTGTATTATGTGAATCATTGATATGTTGCGATCATTCCCATGAATCATTTTCTATTTAACATTCAGATTCTCAGGAATCCGATTTTCATCCTCTTGAGGTGAACAAAAACCGTTTGTGACATAAAGGACATCATTTGAATACTGTTACTTTGTTACACAATGGACTCTGTGGAATTTTTAAGGGAACACACTCTGGTCAAGATGAAACTATGCTTTAAATCTAAACCTTCATCTCTTACTTTTTTTCTGTCTCTGTTTTAGACGCTTCCTCGATGCTCGTGCAGCCATGTGCAAATGACAGAGCTCTGCAGGACACGAGGAGCTTCCACTTTAACATGCTACAGATGTGATGTTCCAATAATTTGACATTCCGATTTTGACATTTTTGATAGGGTCAGCAGCACGCTGGTACCTTAGAGTCCTCTCTGCTTGTAGGAATGTACCATCTCTCAGTGTGCGCTTGGTTGTCTAAATGGACCACTGGGCCACTCATCACAGCTGGGACACACCACTTTACATCCCCCTCCCATTCTCCTCCAGCTGGCAACTCTGCTGGCTAGTCTGCTGTGAGGCTCTCCAGTCCACTCGACCTCCGGAAGCAGCGCAGAATAGGCGCAGGCAGCACTAACCCCACAAGATGCCCAAGTCAGAGGTTACATGTAGACAATTGCATGCATGGCTCACGGTCTGATAGGGGGAGTAGAGAGGAAAACCATCCTCATAAAGTGAGTCGTTCGATGTAATTTGAAATGTTTTCTTCAGCAACATAAAAGTAAAAAGCCTTTGTCCAGCACAAATAAACCATAGCTGGAAGAAAATAAAAACCCAGTGATATAATCTGCCAATTCAGCACACGGTTATAATTTGATATGGAGAAAACATTTTTAGCAGATTTTAGTTGCATTAAGTATGGTAACTGCTGACAGACAGTGGACAGAGTTTATGGATACGGAGAGATACACGTGTGTCATCATGACACAGATGAGAAGAATCACAGAGAGTGCAAAGAACAAGCTCAGGTTCGGAAGTCTTCTATAAATCCTTTGAAAAGTAACGTGAACTTAACGGGCAGAAAACACATGTAGCATGTCCCAGAGTGGCAAATATCATGGCGGATTTTCTACAATCACCAGTGATTACTATATGATCATTACAAGTGGATCGTTGAGTATCACATGTACTGTAAATCAGAAAAAAAGCAGAAAAATAACATATCTTCATTTCTTCCCATTCTCTGAATTACTGGTTATTTCTGATCAACAGTGATATTATTCTTTGAACATTTGAGTTGATGAGAGACTTCCATTATGGGAACAGTGGAAATGTTTCTATCATAGTCATCTACAGTTGTTTTAAGCTACGATCGCAAAAGCACACACACTCATACACACACTCACACACAGTCAACTGACAGTGGGGCTTCGGGGCTTAGCTAACCCTTGCAGCCTGACCGTCAGCTCTCAGCTCTGAATACGAGCAGCACTTAAACTTTCCCCTTTTTCAAAGAGCAGAGCACAAAGAGAGGACCACATCAGTGGCCTGCTTATCATGCCCGGGGACAGCCGAGCGGGGACAACAGGCAGGTCTCTGGGCACGTCCCCACATAATGTCCTCCTGTCCCCCGTCCATTTTCACTACAACTGTATGCAGTGTATATAGTGTTCCCATGTGAGACTAGATAAATGACATTTCTTTCAAGCAGGGCAGTTGGAAAGAGAGGGAGCGGTTGGGGTAGGCGCCCTGGTATTGCAGCTGTCTCACTAGCCACGTCCACCCCCTGAATCCCCTAGCCACCCACCACCACCATCCCCGGCAGCAGGTTCCTCCCTGCAGAGTAAAAAAAAAAACACGCTTCATTACGTCCTCTCTCCCCAGAGCAGCTAGGGGCCTTTCAGTGTAGATAAGCCTCTTAGACATGAAGTAGCGCTCAGAGCTGCATTTGAGTGACAGCAGGAAGGTTTAGCCATTCAGTGGACAATGCTCACATTCTCTGGCTTTAATCTAGGAGGCGGACAATGATCTGGTTTTTAAGGCCTCATCTCCTCTGCTTTTCCCACAGCAGTAGGTGAGTGGCACAAGGAAGAGAAAAAGAGACAGAGTGGGCCGAGGGCCGGCTGGGAGAGCGCTGCCGCTATCTCCTAAGGCCTCACGCTTCTTTGACAGTCCAGACTGAGGTGGGACGAGGAAAGGGGGAGCCATGCGAGGGTGGGAGATGGAAGGGGGGGGGGTAAAGGGCATCAATCACACGCAAACACACACTCACACACATATATGCACGGGCACAAACAATCACTTGTGATGGTTGAGTGCGCCTGTGTGACAGACAGGCAGGTGAGAGGCCTGCTGGTGACGTGGCTTAGTGTAGAGCTTTGTCATTCTTATCTTCCCTGACCACTGACATCCATCCCTCCTCAGCCATTGTGCGAACCTCTGTGATGTATATATGTGCGCGATAATTCACAGGCAACTGTGGAAAAAGAAGTAAGACAGCGTGAAAAGAAAATGTGTTTAGATTTACTGATACTTTGTAACCCTGCAACCTTTTCGGCCACTTATGCTCTTTGATGACACAATGCAGTCAGCTTTTTAAGAAAATGAGAACAAGTGATTCTAATTCTATCATTTTAATTCTAATAAAATGATAAAATGATAAAAAATACAGGAAAAATTTGTCTAGTTCAAGTCATCTTAGCTACCAGGCTGTTTTCCAGGATGCCATAAACACAAAAATGTCTTCTTTTTTTTTTTCTTTTGTGGAGGGGGTTACTGAAAGGATGTCGGAGTGTAAGTATATTTCCAGTGCCAAAATGTACAAATATTTCTAATAGAAAAGACAAAGTGTTAATGTGCCACACAGCTATGTGGATTATTTTACTGTGTTCTTACACTTCCAACTGGTTTGTTTTTTTTCCTTTGAGAGTGTACACATCCACACCTCGTCTACAATAATCAGACACTGTGTGCGACTGCGAGAACCGAAGCTAAATGGAAGTCATTCAAACAGACATTTGTGGTTTTTCTGTGAGTTTGTGTGTCTCTGTATGTGTGTGCCTATGTGTTAACATAAGGCCAACGGACACAAACCTGTCCTTCAAGACATGTTGTAAAACTCTGTGACTGTCAATCACTGGGCTAATTATTACTCTAATTGGACTATTAGAAGTTAGCTCTCTGAGGACTACTCTGTTTTTAAATATGGCAGTATCCTTAATTCTGCCTGGTAATTGAGGGAAGAAAGAAAATTAGTTTTAGGGAAGATTATGTTGTAGATGAATTAAGAATTGCAAACAATTTTGAAAGTATGAAACACTGTAAAGTATATATTTTTTCAGTACTTAGAAATATACATTTGCATCACAAAATACTTATAAAGGGTTTTATATGAATCTGGTGAGCTGAAGTTTTACTTAATCAGTGGTATGATTATTGAAATGATGGGTTTGATGATTTGGTTTTATCACTGTGTGTATAGGGAGCAACAAGCAGCTCAGATAAATCATAAATAAATCCTTTTATACATTGCAACGCTGGCCTTTAAACACCTAAATTCTGACATCTTATTTAACATGTGTTTCTATGTTAGAGATGAATAAAACGGACCAGTTTGGGATTTGACAACACATTTTTTTCTTTTAAGTCAGTGTTATAGGTCCATCAGGTCAAGGATTTCATGTCTCAGTTTCAGGCGAGAACATCACTATGATTTTAAAGACGACTGTCTTCCAAGAAGGGGCAAGCCAGTTAAAAAATGTTCAAGCTCCCGACAGAAACCTGTGCCCACAGACAAAAATCCCAAACTGCCATTCGGCATATCCCCTGCACCTCAACCCTACTTTCCTCACTTCTCTTACAGCTTTACCCTCATTAGTCTCACACACCTCATTACAGTCCCGGCACCTCGACCCCAGAAATCTCATATCCTCCACACACCTTTACCTCCTTTCTCGGTCCAGCCGCAGCTCGAAAATCCCGCAACTAATAACCCCCTTCGCTTGTTCTATACCACAAGACTCACCATTTCTACAACCAACTTTTTTCCTATTTTCAATATTTTGAGTCAATATTTAATGTTTTTAAATGGTTCATTGAAATACTCGATGTGCACATCCTAAAAAATGTCATTTCACATCCATTCAAAAGTTGACAAATCAGCCAGCTAACATCTGAAATAAGGTGGTCTGTTTCATGGCCAAAATGCAAATCTAAACAGAGACACAAAAAAAGGACTGTGAAAGAGGAAAGAAAGACACAGTCAAGAGGTAAGATAGACATATCAGAGGACCAACCGACAGAGACAGATTGGGCAATTAGACAAACACACAGAGAAAGATCATTCCATTACACAGAGGTACTGACGTGGCGGTGAACGGGACAATGGGCCGATTCAGCACACTGCTGGGTGTTTATGTCCCCCGTCAGTCTGCATCACCAGTGTCCCCCTGACTGCTCGCAGCTGACGCCGCTGACACACACACGTGCTAGTCGAAGTACCTCTCTGACCTCCTGAGTTGAACTTGATTTCAACACACACACCCCGGCTTTGCTTCCTGTCGCATGTTAGTGTATTATGTCCCATGTTGGGCGCAAACTCTCGGTATGCTGTACATGAGTGTGTTAGAGAGAGAGACAGACAGACGGTGAGTGTGTTTGCCTGTGTATGTGTGTGTTTGACTCGGGAAGGATGAATGAATGAATGGGCTTCTGTTGGACTGCTCCTAATGACTTTATTTAGAGATGTTGTGTTTAATGTCAGGAAGCACCAGTCATGTAAGCTGCCAGGAACATCTGTGGTGAGGGCAGCATCATCCTCAGACCTCAACACAGTTGCTTATCTTCTGACATAGCCATATTGATCTAGTTTACAGGTATTGAGTGAAGTGATTGAGTGTTGATACACTCAGAGAAGAAGAGATCTTCCTGTCCTGTCTTACTTCTCCTGTAACGCTCTATCATTCATTCTCAAATTTCCTCCTAAATTCACATTAGTCGTCTTCACGATCTTGCTTTGCTCTACCCCTATCGCACCCTCCAGCTTTTTGATGCCTGCATATAACACACCAAAAGTTTTCACTGGAGCTGGGTAATGAGGCAGACCTTTGACCTTGCCTTGATGACTTCCATACCTGTGCATGTGTAGGAATACATGTGGTTGTGCATAAGTGTGTGCGTTCCTGCAGCTGGTGGCTGACAGCAACATGACTAATGAGAGCTTGGGACAGAAATAATAGGTGGGAATTATAACACAAAAAAGGGTACAAGTGCAGAGGAAAAGGAAGACGAAATGTCCGATCTGAGGACAGGGTGAGAGGATAGTAAAAGATGAAAACAACTGTTCAGAATTTAGTTCAGACTTGAAATACGGGGTGAGGAAAGTGCAGCATATGGGACCACAGAGAGACAAAAAAGGTTGATGTGTTTTAAAAAGATTGAGCAACACGAGAAGAAATTAATGAACCCAAGTTTACTTTATTATTCTATGCTTTTACTCATGAAAGTCTACACTATGTTTTGAACCATGATCCACTGTAAAAAATGGATCCAGTTAATTTTAGTTTCACACTACGTTTTATGGAAATCAATCTAACAGCTTCAGACGGACATACCAACTCGGAGGTATCAACTATATGACCTGAGGCTCCATTTACTTGACATTTATTAGTTTAGTTTCTGATATTCTTTGTTATTTATTCGTTTAATTTTGTTGTGATATTAGTATGATAGACTAGTACCTGCAGGACCATCTTCAAGAGCGATTCAACAGAACATAGAGATAGTTATAAAACTCTCAAATATTTTCACACCATAAATCCAGGGGCCCCAGTTCAGTTGTATCTAATTTAAGACTGACATAAATTTGTTTACAAACGTTTAGCTGTTGGTCTGGATTTGCAGTCTGGGGGACTTTAGCAGCGTTTCAATTTAACTCACAATGTGAAAATCTCAACCAAAAGAGTTAGATGTTCAACCATCTTCAAGTTTGTTTTTTCTATTTATTCTCAATTATTATTAGCCTACTCAATCTTTATCACATAATGATAGCCAGCTCTTGCAAGTATGGTGTAGTTACAATAATGTATAAAACTGTTCTTTTAACGCCATATAAACTGTCTTTTTTTTTTTTTAGATAATCACAGCTTTACCACAACTATGTCAAATAAAATAAATGAGAGAAAAGACCTATCTACATCTGTATTACATCTGTTTTAGTATTGCTCAATTATTTCAAACTGTGGTCAAAATGACAAATCTTCTCACTTAAAAAAGAGCCACAAACAAGCTTCTTGAATGAAAAAGCTTACAGACACCCGATCCTGCAACGGAAACCAGACTTTGTGGAGTAGCACAACCGGACAGCACATTTGGGAGTCTGGCAACACCCGCCTACAACTGTCACAGTCAAGGTCAAGGGCCATGATGTGAAGAAAGAACAGAGCTTCGTAATTATACATGATAAATGTAATCACACACAGGAAGCATTTCTACTGACGATTTACTGGCTTAACCTTGTCAGATGGTCCAATACATAGAGAAAATTATGCTGAGGCATCGAATCGTGGAATATTTGTCTTTTTACCGCATATGTAAAAATAAGAATACATGGATGAATTCATCAAAAAGTTTTTGCTGTTTATCTGTGATGTAGACCTTTATATAGCACTTTTATGATGGGAAAACAAGAGTAGAATTAAAAAAACTAAAAACCAAGTTTCCATTGGAAGGCATGTTGTGATAATGATGCTATCTGTCCCACAGAGATCTCGTCAGTGAACCTTGAGCTCCTGCTGGATCAGATCAGCGCCCATAATGGCTAACTGCAGCCAGAGGGTCTCGACCCACTGACACAAAACACGGCGCCAAGAAGGGTCGAGACAGATGGACAAATAGACAGATAGACACTCAGACAGACATCCTGTCTCAAACCACAAGTAGATACAACAATTAAGTAAGGTCTGGTCATTTTCATTTCACTGACCTCCACCCCTCTCCTCCCACACATACAGAGACAAATTACTACTGCAGTTGGATTTGGCCAACAATTCTGATGCAGACAAACATGCGATGTGAAGGCTGAGACAGCGGACATAAATCATACCTGTATTTGATCTGTGGGGCCCCGGGCCAGCTGACGATATGACAGCATGCACCTACGTCTCTGAACCCCTGTGGGGCTGCAATGGGTCACTTGTTTTGCAGGCCAGTTCTATTTTAAGAGTATGGATTTTTGCCTTCTGTGATTTTAAACAATTAATCGTTAATAAAAAGAAGTCTGAAGTTTATGATTAGTCAGGGCAAATCAAATAAAATCCTGTTTTTATGGTATAGTAGTGAACATACAGAAAGTTTTGGTGTTTAGGGAATTGGATTTCAGAAAACACCTAAAATTTCACTGCACCACATTTCCCTGTAACATAAGTCTTTGATGTACTAGGTAGTGAGTTGCAGATGCATCTATTATTGAACGGGTCTCGATTGCCAAAAATTGAAAAAACAAAATTATGCATGAATGCAAAAATGACTTTCAAACACATTACAGATGTACAATCTACACAACAGACACCACTTGGTGGCAGAAGGGGGTGGTACAATATGCAATAAGGTAAACCAGACGATAGTTTTTTCCAGATCTTTTGCAGAGCTGGTATTTCTTTAATAATTCAGTCAACCATTAAATCAGCTTCCCTTCCATTTTCTAGGTTACTATATAGTGATGTCACCAGTATAATTGTCACTGAAGGGGGACCCTCTACTTTTAAAAGTAACACCAATAAAATCATTTGAGTGTTAGGCTTAACAAAGAGTGACAGTGTTTTAGAATTTAAGTGAGTTTCAATTAATTAAGTTAATTAACTTTTGATTAATTCAATTCACCGCTACAATTTTAAACAATTAATCAGATGAACAAAACATTATGAAGCAGCAATGCATTGTTCAACTGCATAATTTTCTACAATAAGCTGTGGAATAAAAGCTTTGTCATTGGTGGGTTATTCTCAGTAATTACTGCAAGAGTTTTAGTGGGCCTATATGACAAGATAGATGAGATACTTTTATTGTTTTTATCTCATGTTTTATCTCATGTTTCTTTAACATGTACCACATGCTACTGTGGTATGTGCACAATCTTAAATCCATTCAAGATTTAAAATTGTACAGGTTGTGTTTACTCTAGATGTCACATCATGCAGCCATTGTAGTCATTGTATAACAGATGCTGCGTTTTCACAAAACATTTTCAAAGTTATTAATCAATCATCATGGGGAAATCCCCATGTCACATGGGTTAGTGTGCTTCAAAGTTTCAACCACAATTGTATGCTAAGATCCAAACTTTGTTTGCTTTTTATAAGTAAGCCCAGTTCAGAATCCAAAATGTGGCTTGTCTCCAGACTAAGCAAAATTCCAATTACATTAACACCCGAGGAGCGTTTCATCAGAGCCAGCAGGGCCCCGTGGCTCAGGACACCCGTAATAGAGTTTACCCTGGTCGCAGGCGTAAAACCATTTTAAGTCCTTTTGTATGGAAGGTTTACATGCTCCCGTCTGCAAGAAAATATGCTGCTGCAACTGATCAAATTAGGGCAAAACAAATTGCATTTGTCAAGAGAAGGATCAAATACTAGCGACCACAACAAACATTAGCAGCCTGATCGACACAGAAAACTCTTGGCAGGGCAATAGTATTGGATTAACAAAGTAACACTGAACAAGAAAAAAAATATGGTGAGAAATTCTAACTGACTTCTTTCCTCCGCTTTCCCCTCACTACACTACACCTCTGTGCACAGAGGACCTACCACAATTGCATGCAAAGGGTTGTATTGGATTACTGTGAATTCAACTTTAAGAGATGCTGCATGCCAATCTCAACATGCTAACTTGGGATAAGTGGACATAATTAATCTTTTAAAGAACCACACCCTTGGATATCTGACAACTCCAGAAGTAATTTTCAAGTTCATATAAAACTGATCTAAGAACAAATCAGTGCTTATGTTCCTTATTCTCACTGCAGAATACATGAGATCTATCATGTTTATCTATAAAGGGAAAAGGAGATATTACTCCAGTTTGTTATTTAAATAAACAGAGGCAGAGATGTGTGCTGTGTATTCGTGTGTGAAAGTCAGGGGAGAGAGAAAAAGAGACAGACTAAGGGGCCTGACTGTCTGACAGACAGGCAGGCAGATGGACACAAACTTGGCATTAGGGAATATGTTTCTGCCAGAGAGTGATCCATAAAGACTGAACGGGGTCGAAGGGCACCCTCTCTGTAATGAGTCATCATCACTCAGTGGTGTCCATGCTGCGATGGCCTGTGCGTGTGCGTGAGAATCATTGTCCAGGAGAAAGAGCCAGTGGATCTGCTGTGAGATAGTGCAATATAAACATCCAGCTCTGCTGCTCAAAACCTCTGGGG
The DNA here is from genome assembly GCA_036024015.1 of Craterocephalus amniculus. NCBI lineage: Eukaryota > Metazoa > Chordata > Actinopteri > Atheriniformes > Atherinidae > Craterocephalus > Craterocephalus amniculus. Next base: position 15,444 of record JAVQJG010295144.1, on the reverse strand, counting down.
AGAAAAGAGAGATCTTTCTGTTGTTTTATTAGAGCCCTGGCCAAATACTGTCACCCACAACGCCAATTAATCCCCGTTTTCAACATTTTTTCCAATCACAGGAAAACTATTGGTGAGAAGGTGAAAATGACATTCACTGCGTGGAACATGATAAATGTCATAAAGAGTACGGGATGCCTGTTAGACAGAGACTGTGTTTGACTTCTTGGGGTAGGGTAAACATGACTGGACAAACCTTGCCTTGGCAGCTGTTCCCATGGTAGCATGGTGGGCAGCAGACACATGGCCCAAAGGGAGTTGCGGCGATTTCATGAACTGATTTTCTTTTCTTTTTTTTTTTATTCAGTCAGTCATTACTTTTACCACAGCACAGTTTGAACTGACCACTAAAAGGGCAGCACAGACTGCCAACACCTTGTATATGGAATTCATAAAACAATGGCTCTGACTAAATTCCCTTGCTGCATTCTCAATCAAGCTGCTATGGCGATGACTGTGTCCGTGCACATTTATGTGCATGCACATGCAAGGAGCCATATTTTCTCTTGTGCAGCATTGGATGAATATCTCTATTTCTTGGCAGCTGACAGCCTGTTTGTCATCCACTCCACAACCAAGAACTGACCTTCAGCAGCATAACTGCTATTATCCTGCCATACCTCTCTTCTCCCCTCCCTTCATCCTCCTCACATCATCACTGGCTCGCTCACCCTATATCTTTCTCAACTGTACCTCCCTCCACTTCTCCCTCAGTTTTTGCTCGGCCTTTGTCATTGATCGCTGATGCAATTGGCTGCTTCCATGCTCAGTAATGACCTGCACTGGTAACCAGCCGGCTGCTCCTCTTGGCCCCCTTGTAGATTGAACTGTCAGATGGCAGCGATTAATGGCTGGGCAGAGACACCAACTCGCACCTGCAATGTCCCACCCTAAGCTACCCTGCCAATCCTCTGTCCAGTCTCAGCTAGGTTTACCTGTGTAGGTTGAACTTTATGTTACCGTAGGTTAATTTAATCCCATTTAGCTTCTCTATGTAAATGACAGCATGATATCATCATTTGCTTTCATTGCTTTAATTGAGTCATGTCTGCTACTCATTATCATAACATTAGTTATGATTTCACCTGCAAACACTCACTTATTCTACTGTTCACACTTGGGTCGCTCTTAGCAGGAGAATCACATAAATGCCTGAAATGCAAAAATAGGTTGTTTCCTTGAACAGAGACGTGTGGGGTGTTCTGTCTGGCCTCGCTCTGTCCGTCTGTTGAGCTGTGGTGGTGTGGGCCCACGCGGCTTTCCCGTGTTGTACTTGGCTGGCTGTCTGCTAACTGTCAACGCAGTATCTTCATACACTGATGAATAGAATGTTCCCAAACCATTCCCAAAGCTTTCATTCCCTTGTTCCAATGCTTATCCAGAGAGATGGCCAAGAAAACAAGGGCTTCTCCTCCTACCTACCAGCTTCCATAAAATCCAGGGCTATAACAGAGGTAGCCTTGCTCAAAAAGTTCAAAAGTATAATTAAGCTCTTCGTTGTTTTGTGTATTTAATTCTTAATATATAAAAATCTGTTTTTGCCCATCAATCATGCCCATAACCTATTACAATAAGAGACCATTCCGTGTTGTACAGTAGATATACTATGGAATGTGTGCTATAAGGTAAACTTTCGTTTTCATCCAATAGGTCAAATATTTTATGGACCTTTCCATTTTCAGTATTCATAATCAATCAACCCATTAGTTCTGACCAGCTTCCCTATAGCTCATCCTGAATAGCGCCTCAGTACATCAATCTGCCATCACTGTGAATCACCTTAGAAGTTATTTAACCTAATAGTGACAGGTGGTGTCTGGTCCATTTCTGTCCAAAACATCAACTTTAAATCACATCATGAGAGAGTAATTTTTTCCTGCTTTATGTAAATGCCATTTGGCAGCAAAAGAGCAGGTTGCAAATCTGTCCTGTCTACCAAACCTACCATGAACACATTACTGATTGAGGGATGCTGATAGGAGCAACCAAACGATAAAAACTAAACTATTTGAAATGGCTTAAAGCCTTGGGATAAGTTTTATTCCACTAATATGTGTCAAACAGTATTTAATCACAATGGTCAGCAGTTTCTTAGACTTGGCAGTATGTTTATTGTTTGGGAAAATCAAACAAATTGTGTGGCCTGACATTCACAAGCATATGCTACTACAACATATGTCCAGTAAAATCAATCTGCCAAGGATGAACTCAAATCATCTGGATACATTTCAAGAAAATTCAAAAGGTGCAACTGATTGCAAATTGCAGGACATCGCCACAATACAGCATTCAAAGTTTTCATGAATGTAGGAAATATTTGTACTTTGTTATTATTGGTTTTAAAATTTGAATTCCTGGAGAAAAAGTCCATTTTTATCCATTAATGATCACATCTGCAACCCAAGAAAGTGTGTCAAACATGATGGAGTATAAATATGGTCTGTGTCCAGTCTAAAATTCTCCATTCAAAAAGAGGAAAAAGGAAAAGATCAAGGGACGGAAAAAAAGGGGGAAGTGACGATAAATACGCTGCTCCAAAAGATAAAACACAGAAGAAGAAAGGCTAGTCAGAAACTAAAGAAATGCAAGTGTATAGGAAAGAGATAGAAACCTAAAGAAAAAAAAAGAGACAGAAGATGAAGAAGAATAATCCTGTGAGCAGTGAACATGTGAATATCAGGCCAGTAGGGGTTTGGTGTGGTGTGTGAAATGGAGATAAAATCGATTAGCTTGCCCACTGACCCAGTGAGCAGAGAGGCCCCCCATTGGCCCGGTCTTGCAATGGCCTGACAGAGACGTCCAGGCCTCGAGGTCCCCCAGGGTCGCATGTGGACACTAAGGTGAACAAGTGGTGCCCTCCTGTCAAACTAAAGCCCTCAAGCAACAGCAAAACAACAGACCATGTGGCAATGCTTCACTGCTCTCTGATTCCACCAGAGACGCAGAAGATGTAGCACAGACTGCTGAAAGAGCATGCTGTTCAGAAGAGGCAGAGCTCAGAAAAAACTGCTGTATTTGTACTTGGAGCTATTTACTTAAAGTTAATTAAGAATTTCACCCCACTGAAAAACCAAACTCGGTCATTTTGTTTCGATAACAAGTCTTTCTAATCTAAACTCCCCCTTAAGCTCATGTTTCTTTATAGTATTACTTGTGAAGACGTTCACAGAAGAAGCTGTTTGTCTTTGTTTCTTAAGAAGGTGATAAAATAGTCTGACAAAGCAAAAAAAAACAAAAAACAGGATTGGCTGCCAACTTTTTTGCACAAATAAGTTAGTCTTTGTTCATATTTAGACGCCGTCTGAGAGATTTTTGCTCTACTCAAAGAAAAACCTGACACTATGGAGTATTTCTTGGAAAATTCTAAGAGCACCAGCCTGACAAATTCTTGACACCTGTTGACAGGCCTTGCAACCTCTCCCTACCGTTTTATCAGCTCCTTTTCCTCTCATGATTTCCTCAGTAAAATCAGTGGGTGAGGAGCACCTCTTTGATTCCTGGCTCATTGTAGTGTGTCTGACCTGGGAGGTCACAGAGTGGAAAGAAGTGTATGTGTCACCATTAAGCTCTTCTCCTTGTTAGAATAATATTCCTATGGCGCTTTTAGGATGCTAACACTAATCAAAACAGGACATCCTGAGGAGGGCTGTGCTCTCTCTTCCCTAGCCCCACTCACCGGTTGCTTTATGTTTTTGTGTTTGTGGAGAAGCGACAATCCCAGGAAGCTGCGGGGAGGGTTCATCAAAGCTCCAGGCGGGGGCCCTGGATCTGGCCGCTGGATCTCTGGAATGTGACGGGGAGAGGAATCTCTACTGTCCTATTGTTCCAATGTTTCCTCGGTCTCATCACATGTCGGCACGTCCAGTTCACTTACAGGTAAGCAGCACTAATCAGCCCTGCATTCTTTTCCACACACACATTCTTTCCTCTGCTGCGACCCTGGCTGACCAGCAAAGCTTGTACACACACATATACAGTGCGCAGCTTCTACTGACACCCACATACAGTACATGTGGGGGAAGTCATCAAGACTGATCTGTGAGGACAAGGATGTGGTGTTTCCTATTTATTTTTTAGAAAAAGAGTTGGAAGTGGGAGAGCAGAGGGACCACTGGAAATCCATGCATTGCTAATGATAACAAGTTAATCAAACCCTGAAATAGTTGGCAGAGAATCCGCAGGGTTGTTTGGCAGGGTCAAACAAAAATCATAAATTATTGTACAAGATGCTGTTACAATAAGAGGGGATTCATTTAGCTTTGAGAAAATTCGGAAATTTGACTTCCTTACCTGGCTCAAAGTTGTTTTAAATCAAATCAGAATAATAGGCAACCGTGATAAACTACGATGACAATGTGTTTTGACACACTTACATAATCGATATGAGTGATTTGGTGAGTCCAAACTTTTGACTGGTACTCTATATGTCATGGCAATTAATGTTCATCTGCCTCCCCTCTAAGTTATGACACCTTCACAGCTTGAAATAACTTTTTATCTTCACTTCTTCCATCGCAACATCGCCGCCTCAACACCGCAGCGCATGCAAGGCTATCAGCGCCCATCAGGTGACTGTGCTGCACTTCAAACTTCATCAGGAAGACCCCAGCTTTGATCACATCTCCTCCCCTCATCACTCCCGTCCTGCAGGGGTGAAGGGTCCGCGCTTAATGAGAGTCGGGGCGGAGAGTGAGGGGGGGGAGTCTTGTTATGGCAGAAATAAAAGGTATACAGGATTCATGTGCACAAGGCTCACAAAAACATAGATGTACGCATTTGAATTCATCTGCGCTGCCCGGTTTCCTTCCATGACTCAATGCCCATTTTTTTTGCCTCTAAGAATCTGAAATGACTCTCCTCTTTTGAACTCTCCCTCACTAACTTCATCCATGGGCCCAACCTGCTCCACCCGGGGAGATCCCCGAGCCGTGCTGGAACACACTGTTATCACCGCATTCACAAACGATTGTTGGGTAATTCCTGTTTATAGCTACACGCTCCCTTCGGCGTATAAGCACTGTTCTCTCCATCAACCCTCCAGGACAGCCATCAAACAGGACTGCGCATAAGTGCTACGTGCTATTTTAGCACATCTGTCAACAAAAAAGTAATTCAGGAACTTTCTGATTCTGATTATAACCTAAATGTGAAGGTTCGTAAAAACGTAAGCGATTGGAATAAAATAGCCACAAAACACTACGTGAAATTACTGAATGAGATGTATGAACTTAACTATACGACAAAAAAAATGGTATATCAGAAAAGGTATAATGTTCATACTGCAGCCTGTAAATCCTCATCATGTCTACACTTCACAGTGAAGTCCTACACATACTGTCAGCAGATATATTTATACCAAATTGTGTTTAGTTTTCCTCCCAATAAAAGCACTCAACAATGTAGTAAAATGACTTGGGGTAGTTAGCTGATGTGAGACATGAGGCCAGAGTGTCGGGGCCTGTTTCTACCACCTGCTCCAGGTAATTGATTGGAGCATATAAAATGATTGAGTTTCTTTAATTAGCTAACAGACATCTCTCCTCCCAGCATGCCAAGCTGTGCGAAACTTCACAATGCCACATTAATAGCCCCCTGTGAACTGCACCATCAGCAGTCTGTTGACATTATATCTCCTCAGACATCATAACGACACACAAATCAGTTTGATGTAAACTTTTTGAATCAGCAATATGCCATTTATCTCGGACCAATTTGCGATGAGAAAATAGCGGAATGCCTCTCTTATGACAGCTACACTCTGCAGAGTGCCTTTGTTTAGTGTGTGCGCACTAAAACTTGCACGTACACACTCTCAGACCAACCAAATAAGCACACAGGCTTACCTCCTTTCAGGCAAACACACACACAATCTATAAAAATATGTTGGGCTTGGGACTGCTCTGTTGATAATGACCTCAGCCTTGGCACCGCAGTGGGCCAGACCAGACTGCCGACAGACTGTGGCTTTTGTGTGGACTCCCTATCTCTAACTCTATGACCTTTAGGGGGGAGAAGAAAGCAGAAATGCATTTGCTTTTTTTTTTATTTAGAAGGGGTAAGGCTCAGTCATTGTTCTGTACTGGTACAGTTTCCCAGTGGTAAACACACAGTGGTTCCCAGGCTTGACATGTTTCTGCACACGCTCCCCTCCCTCCATCCATCCCTTGGTGTTCCCACACTGCCCTGTCTGGGTCATTGCATCAGTACTCACCTCCCAGTCCATGTAAAAAAAGGTCAAAACATGCACATCATCTTTAATATCCAAACACTATGCTGTATGAATTATGAAATTCATCTTATACACCATGGTATGAAAAAGAAACAAACAGTAAGAAAAAAAAGTGGGTAAAGACAGGAGAGAAGCCCCTGGGGAAGGGTTTGATTGGAGACCCATAGCAGGAGTCTGGACGTTCCCTAGTTCCTGAGACAAGGGACATCCCTCAAGTGGGGGACAACAGCCTAAACAAACCACTAACCTCGACAGCTCTCTGTTTACCGAGTCCTGGACGACTCATTAACATCAGAGCACTTCCAAAAGAGCCATTTTCTGACTTGTGGAGGGAAGGGTGGGGAAGGGGGGGTGGGGAAGGGGGGTGCATTCTCCCATAGTAACAAAGTAGGAGCAGAAAGAGGGAAGATGGGGGAGTTAGATGAGAAGTCCTCGGTCACAAAATCAAACTGCCCCTTACAACCATACATGTACAGATAGATAAACACATATTCTTATGGGTACATGATAAATCCAAAAGGTGCTGTGCGTGTGAGAGGGAACGAGAGAGAGAGAGAGAGAGAGAGAGAGAAAGAGAGAGAGAGAGAGAGAGAGAGAGAGAGAAAGAGAGAGAGAGAGAGAGAGAGAGAGAGAGAGAGAGAGAGATGTGCATATGTTTGTTTACTGTTGTTATTTTTGTGTAACATGACTGTGAAGTACAACAGATGGTCTAAAGGTCTTGTTAAAACAGATTGGCTACGTCCAAGCTAAAGCCATATAACAAAATATCAGAAATTAGAGAATATTAAACCGAGATCTTGAAAATAATTAATTTTATTTAACAAAAATCTTTTTTTTTCATGTTATAAAAGCAAATACTGTTCATGTTGTCCTTGACAGTTCTGTCCTGTTTTATTGAAAAATTTAAGGGTTTTCGTCCGCTTCATAAATATGTTATAAGTATTTCGTCTTTAAATTAATTATTAATAGAACAAATTAATTAACCAAGCTAGAGAAAATGAGGGAGGTAAGGTCTGCCTTCAGCCTTTCTGATTCTTGACCGGGTCCACCACTGAATCTGATAGAGACATTTGTATGCGGAGCTTTGGCACCAAGCGGAGCGCAGGCAAAGAGCGCCGCTCCGGGACAACAAGGGCCGTTTAATGGGGGTCTCTATTTCACTTTCCTCGCGCTGGCCCGATCCCTCTCACCTCTCAAATGGGCCGATCTATTAACCGTTTTAATGAGCTCCGCCAGACAAACGCGAGATGCATGGCCCATTGCACAATGTGGAGAGGACGACGCACTTCTCAGCGACGGAGATGAGAGGCGCTGACTGACACGCAACGCCGAGGCGCGCGAGGCCTCTCTCTCCCTCTCCATTTAACACACACCAACACACACGCACTGGCACACGGAATTATACACACAGCTTCGCTCGTGCCAATCAGAGGTATCAATTTGTAAGATAAGGCAACGAAAAAGAGACCTGGCGCATTTCTGGACACAGGCGGTTAAATGAGTGACGACTGACAGGATAATGAAGCAAATGAGAAAAATAAAATAAAATAGTCAATGTCCTGGGACGCAAATTGGATTTCATTTGTTAGGCACCAACGTTTTCCATGGGGTTTTGCATGTAAGCCTTTTCCTTTTTGCAGTTTAGATGCACCCAATCTGTGAATCATTGTGGTAATTATTCCTAACAAATTATCAAAGTGCTCTTAGCACAAAATGAAAAGTGTTTGGGTTTTTTTTTTGTCTTTTTTTAATCGAGACAGAAATATATTAAGCGGGCCTCTAATAAGGTCCACACAGCATGAGTTTGGATCAGGAAGGCCCCCCTCCTTCATCTGTCTGTGGCCAACAACTCTCCGCGGGGTGCGGCCTGCTATACGTGGATGGAAGTTTTCCGCGACTCACCGCGCTACATCTGGACGTGCGGACTAATCAGTCAGCTTCCATCAATCACGCTTACGTTTACCACCTCTCAATCACCTCCTCTATTACACGCACCCTCTCTCTTTTTTTATCACAAGTGTGTTCTGCGAGGAGGGAGGCACACACTGAACGCATTTAGCCTACCAGCAGAGCCCTTATGAGGGGTCTGGGAATTTAAATATTCACTGCTGACACTGTGCAGACCTGGCTATGGGCCAGGGTGGGCCCGCTTCTTCGGGGGCCCAAAGCATTCCCCTCTGCCTGAACTGAGACGCAGAAACCCTTTTTTCCATTTTGAAAATATAGGATAATAATCGTTAAGTGCACGGGGGAATTAGTCCGTCTGCATGTGCAAATACGGAGATTATGAAAGTTGGCGCGGTTGTTAGCTCTCCGCCGTGTTCGTTGAGTTAAAAAATCTGTTCAAGACATCTTCGGGGCTGCTGCGAAGGAAACAAGTGTTTGCCCTCTTTTTTAATGTTAATTATGCCTTCTTTCCTCGTGTTTACACCACTCAGTCCTTTCGTCAATAAAGTAATTCCGCACGTACATATTATTATATCTCTTCAGCATAAGCAAGTTCTGTGAAGTAAACTGACTTGTTTCGTGACCACATGTCCCACAACCTCTCTGCAGCCTGCTGCTTACTGACCTTTGCTATTCGGATCATTTCAAACTAATGTTGCAGCTACACAACTTTGTTTTATTTGATTGAGGCTATCATGCTGACATGTTTTCTTCTTTTTTTTTTAACCCCCACCAAAAATAAAGGTAACTTAGTTTAAAAACAGTGCAAACACAATTTGCTTGCACTGACACATTAACTTTAAGCGTCCTCAATGCTACAGTTTGTGAAAACATTACTGCTTCATTTTCCACCTGTTTGTTCAGTTACTTTAAAAAAAAGAGAGAAAAACCAACACTCATACATAAAGATGGGCATTTTGAAATTACCCTTATAGCGTTTTAAAAAACAAACAAAAAAAAACACATTTAAACTAAGGGTGAAAGAATTGCAACGCCAAAGAGGCGTGCATGTGATATCTTGATTAAAATAACTTCTGAATAGAAAAATGCGCGTATTCTTAATTTATTGTGCCAGATCAATGCATGAGTAACCGTATCAATCATCTCACTGGATATAGTTGAATGGGTGCGGGTAATTTAATCGCTTTTAATGATACAGGTTTATTAATCAAGCTCATGGAATAGCTCAAGCTGTTATTTCATCCTAATGAATTGTGTCCTCAGCGTAAGAAGTCCTTTTCCTGCAATAAATCAATTTACAATGAGTCTTATATAGGCAAACTGTAATTTTTTTATAACAACAAATTAAAACATTTATACATATCAAGTCATAAAATAATCGCTATTATATCGATAGCAATAAGAGCTCAGGATGCACTGCACAACTCACTCGCACGAAATTTTAAAAAAATAACAAAAAAAAACGACACCCCCTTCCAACATTCAGCATGCCATGTCTATGTCCTTGACTCCTTATTTCTCTTCTTTTTCTTCCACGTTTCCGCAGCAAAACTGAGGCGAGAAGCCGGTAAGCATCCGCGTCCAGCGATTGCAATGTCACTGTCCGATACACAGGACACGGGTTTTTAACTTGCATTACACCACGTTACACTACAGCGCCCACTACATGCAACTAGCTATTCCAATAGTGGAGTGAGACGCCTTGCAGAAACTTCCAACATCGCTTCCCTTTAAAGTTTACACTCTTCCTGAGAGACGCTTAAAATTGTTTTCCTCGCGACAACTGTCCTCTTCTCATTCTCAACAGGTGAAAGTGAGGCTAAAGCTCGTTTGGCGCAAATGAAATTACCGAAACTATTAATTGGCGCGGTGATAACAGCGACAGCCCAAGGTATTTGTAAGATGGCATGTTTCAAAAGAAATAAGAAAGGGATGTTGCACCTACTCGTGGTCAGTTTCCGCGCCCTGCCTTTGGACCTCATGGTGCCAGTCTCTCGGCGTGGGTTTGTTTGGATTTTTTCTTGAATCTTTTTTTCCCTCCTTTTTGTTTTTTCTCTGTCCTTTTTCTCTGGGTTTCTCAATCCAAACGCGCTATCTCTCCTGCATTGTCAGTCTGGACACCTTTGCACATGCGCACAGTCGGAAAATCTGCCGGCAGCAAGTGCCAGAAAAAGTTTAGGACGATTTATTACTTTTGATATTATGCTGATGTGGTCAGGATGGGTGAATCGTGGACATCTCGTTCGGCGTTAAATTTGCAAAATGACCAAGGAAGAGGCGAGAAAATGTAGAGGGGCTGGCACTGCAAAGAGTGACCGAAGCAGCTGCAGCCTGAGATTCATCTTATTTGGTGAACACAGGGAAACTTTGTCATTTAGAAGTTGCATCTTTTATTTGATTCCTATTGATGCATCTTTTTTTTTAAAAATAAAATAAAATAAAATAAAAACGTTTCTGAGCCTTCAATTATTATTTATATTAAAACAAGATTAAACTAGCATTATTAAACTTTATCTAGTTATACGACAGATAGATCTATAAAAAAACGTAATTAAAAAAGAGAAAGAGAAGTAGAGAAAGACTGGGCACCATCATTATGTCTATTTTTTGCAGTGTATCTACAGCCTACATGTACAACCTTCATTGAAACGGAACCCTTTTCTCTTCAGATGAATTCACATTAATCAATGTTCTCTTACAATTAGATATTATGAATGTAGTTAAAGGTTTTATACATTTTAATTGTGTTCTGACCATTGTAGCGCTGGAAAACGAATGAAAATATTCCCCCTCCTTCTTTTGCTTGGGCACCCAACTGATAGCTTTTATATGAGTGCCCAGGGTTTTTTTTCCCTTCTCCTTTTCTGACGATTATTAATAAATGAAGTGCTTAGTATTAATGCCTGTTTGAGACATTTCTGTTGCAGTGCGCGGATTCCATCACCTGATAATTGAGGCAGGGTTCGAAAAGGATGTTTTTAAGGAGAACAGCTCTGTCGAGAGAAAATACTTTTGTCCAACCCAATTCATCTCACCGGATGGAGTGATATTTGAGTCCGTTTCTTATTTGTCATATTTTTCTCACTCTCGATTGGATGTTGTATGGGTGGGTGGGGGGGTCTTAGCTTATAAATGCTTATCATCTAGACATGAAAAGTCACACAATTTACTGCGTGTCTTCTGTTATCTCACGAACCATAGATGTGTTGTTGCAATAGATTATTTAGTAGAATCAATAATATAGATGCTCATATAATTTGACTTTATTTTATCAAACTGTATGAGGGGGGGGGGACCGAAATCATAAAGGTGTATCATATTTGTCCCCAACCATTGACAGCTTTTTAATTAAATCAATTGGCAATTAATCAGATCCACAGGAGATCGTGCTGACCTGGCAGATGAACTCCGTGCCTCTTTGTAATCTGCTGCTATCGACTCCAAGTGTGTTGAATTGACTGAAGTCGTCCCATGTGCGAAAAATAAAGTAAAATGAAATAATAAAAGAAAATCAAGTATTGCAGTCTACAATTATAGTTTCACTGCAAATTCTTGCTCTGTCCAGCCTGCAAAATTTACTAAATTTACTTCCCGTGTGCACTATTAACTCCTCACAGACAGACAGACAGACAGACAGACAGACAGACAGACAGACAGACAGATAGATAGACAGATAGACAGATAGACAGATAGATAGATAGATAGATAGATAGATAGATACCCCTGATCCGCAGAGGCATCTTCTTCCTCCTGAAGTCGATCACCATCTCTCTGGTCTTGCTGATGTTCAGCCTCAGGTGATTCTGCTTGGACCGCTCCACAAAGTTAGCCACTAGCCTCCTCTCCATCTTATACACCCGACAGCTGAGTCATCAGGAACCTTCCGGAGATGACGTGACTCAGAGTTGCACTGAAAGTCAGTGATGTATAAGGTGAATAGATAAGGGGAAAGCACAGTTCCCTGTGGGGCTCCTCCATCACTGATCCCCACATCAGACAGGACACCGCCCAGACGGACAAACTGTGGCCTGCCGGTCAGGTAGTCAGTAATCCAGTAATCCACTGTGTCGTTAACACCCTTCCCCCACAGCTTCTCACCCAGCAGCAGTGGCTGAACGGTGATGAAAGCACTGGAGAAATAAAAAAAAGTGATCCTCACTGTGCCTCCTCCACCGTCCAAATGCATGTGGGCTCGTTGCAGCAGGTAGATGACAGCGTCATCGACACCTGAATGGGGCTGATGGGCAAACTGTAGAGGGTCCGACAACATCCACACCTGCAGCCTCAGCGGGGCTAAGACCAGTCTGTCCAGGACTTTCATCACGAGATGTGAGGAAGACTGGTCTGTAGTCTGCCGGGTCGGATGGCCTCCACTTCTTCGGGACCGGAACCAGGCAGGAAGTCCACAGCGCAGGAAGGAGGGAGGAGACGAGGAAAGGACTGAGAGGAAGAGAAGTGGACCAGGAGTCTCATTTATAAAACTCTGAGTAGGATTCTCACTAAAGTTAGCGTGCGCCACAAAATGCTCCGATTCATGAAACCGTGCACGCGCACAGGTTCCAGCATTTTCCGATTATAATCACTCTCTGCCTGAAAGTTTGCGCAGGTGAAATCTGCTCGTAGCCCCGCCCCCTGCACGCGCACTTTTTGCTGTAAACGTCAATGCAAAGCCCCTCCGGGACGTTTCTGCATATGGAAATGTAAATCGGCGTATCGGCCAGTAATCGTTGGCAGGAAGTCCTGATGGTCTGGATCCTCTCTCCATCCTGCTCCTGCTGTTAGTTTCATCTTCAAGAAGAGCAGCGCCTCCAGAGTCTCAAACCGGTGCCTACACACTAACCCTCTGTCTGCACGTTCTCAGAGGCGCCGCCATAGTAAGTCCCGTCTCAGACGCGTAGTGAGGAGGGAGAGCGGAGCGATCAGCCTTCAGACAGCGAGCAGCATCGATGCTTTCCAGCCGGTGCAACGACTAAACGAAGGAAACAACACGAGAGTTCCGTTTGTGTCCCGCGTGTTTATCACACTGACAGAAAATCACCAGGTGAAGGAAAATTAAACTAAACTAACCGATGTTTCTTTATGCTGACGTTTGATTTTATGTAAACACAATAACCAGCTTTCATTCATAAGTTTGATGTAAATATCAAACATAAGTAATGGTAGTACTGAAGCAGAGCGACTGGAGTCACTATAAGCTAAGTGAAGCATGACGTAGCTCCTATTATTGTAATGGCTTCTTAATTTATGCTGTTTCAGGGAATAACTAGGCAGCCGGTGCGCGTCTTTGTGTTGCCATGGCTACAGCTGCTTCCCTTTTCCAGTGGAGGGAAGAGGGCGCCCCCCCACCCCCTCCAACTGAAGGGTCCTTCAGCTGCGAGTGTGACTTCATTTCAGGGGTGGCGTGTTGGGACCGGTTTGAGATCGGCCCTAAAAGTCTGATATGATGCAGCATGAATGTAGCGGAACTTCCTCATCTCACCAGTTTCTCCAAAATGTTTGTGTCTGAATATCTGTTGAATATCAAACCTAAAACTAACTTTTCCTCGGTCTGACTGAGCTGAAAATGACCGATTTCACTTTGTTGATCTCAGGCAGCAGAACCTCGATCTCTGAACTGCTGAAATTCCTCTTATCTGACCTCCATGCCATTTTTCTGAATGAACACGTGTTGACAAGCGTGGGAGGTCGGGCCTCATATGGAGTTATAGGGGCGTTAATTATGCAAATGGTCAATTCTCCTGAACGCGCTCACGTTCGTACAGGTGGAATGCATCAAGTTTACGAAGGACATTTACGGATTACTCTGACCCTAAGAGCGTTTCTGGAATCTGATGCGGCACGATCGTAGGAGAGGAAGAGAAAGTAACGATGAGAAAACGAAAATGTTTCATGAGGCGTGTTCTCCCGTCAGGTTGGTTTTTATAAATCAGAAACTTTGCGTAAAAAGTCACTTACGCCACTTTTTGTGCGTAAGCAAGCTTTATAAATGAGCACATCTGATTGGTCGATAACCCACCAATCAGTGCAAAGAGCTGCTGGCCCAGTTCACTGGAAGCATAAGTTTGAATCCAACTTTATTTACATCAACAATCAGAACCATCATCCTCACCATTATCATCATCATCATCACCATTATTATCGTCATCATCTCATTATCATCATCATCATCATTATCATCATCACCATCATCACCATTATTATCATCATCCTCACCATTATCATCGTCATCATCACCATTATTATCGTCATCATCTCATTATCATCATCATCATCATTATCATCACCATTATTATCATCATCCTCACCATTATCATCGTCATCATCACCATTATTATCATCATCCTCACCATTATCATCATCATCATCACCATTATTATTGTCATCATCTCATTATCATCATCATTATCATCATCATCATCATCATCATCACCATTATTATTATCATCCTCACCATTATCGTCATCATCACCATCATTATCATCATCACCATTATTATCGTCATCACCATCACCATCATCCTCATTATCATTAACATCATCATTATTATCATCATCATCACAATCATTATCATCATCATCATCACCCTTATCATAATTATCATCATCATCACCATTATCATCATCATCATAATCATCATCACCATCACTCATAGTTGCTGTCTAAAGGCCATTGAGTTGTTGGTTGCGGTTGCCATGGTTACATCCTGATTGTTTCTGGCCAGGAGGTATTCCACATATCCGATCTATTGAAAGGCGGCCGCTGTCTAACCAGCCGTGAGACTCGTATCGGATCTGTGGTGGTTCACTTAGGGACCGTCATTCCAAACAATCCCTCCGATAAACCAAACCTTCAGCTTTCTTCTCTGGTTAATAACTCTCACAAAACAAATGTTACAAAATTAAATTAATCTGCTAAATTACCAGATTTTTGAGCGATTTGGCTGTATTTTTTTTTGTTTTTAGCCATTTTATATCCAGGATTTATGATTATCCTTCAGTACCTTCCAGGTCATGTGACACAGCGACATAAAATCCATCTTAAACTGTTCTCCTAGTTTCCCAACATGAGCCACAGTCATTTTTATTACATTTATGCTCAGTTACTAGTTTTGAGTAATTCTTTTACTGTAAATTTATGATTATCCCTCAATCTCTCTCTCTCACACACACACACACACACACACACACACACACACACACACACACACACACACACACACACACACACATGAATACATTCTTATACACACGTTTTGGAATAACATTTTG
>JAVQJG010295133.1:0-16567 GCA_036024015.1 Craterocephalus amniculus | reverse complement strand
ATGCTTTTGGGAAACGCGGCCCTGGTTGATATGCGAGTTAAAGGACAAGTCCTGGTCAGAAATAACTCCAAGGTTCCTCACTGTAGTACTAGAGGCCAAGTTAATACCATCCAGAGTATTTATGTAGCTGGACAGTTTGGTCCTGAGTTTTTCAGGTCCAAAGACAACAACCTCAGTTTTGTCTGAGTTCAGAAGGAGGAAATTAAAGGTCATCCAAGTCTTTATGTCTTGTCACTTGTCTTGTCAAATGTCTTGTCACTGTTAGTGTCAGCCTGTTCGGCCACTGTTTTTGTTGATACAAGTTTAGTTCTGGTTCATGGTGCCTTTGCAGCACCCTTGATTTATTCTTGAATGTCTTGATTCCTACAAGAATCACAAGCCTCCTGCTTCAAAGTCTAGTAACTGAGTCTTACTCCTCTGATCTTTTTCCTATGGATCTGAACTAAATACTTGCTCTCTTATTCAAAATCTTTTTTCAAACACTTCAACCTTTCATCACTTTTATCGCGATCTATTCCTTTTTCTTTTGGATTGAACTTTTGAATTTAAAACTTCTTATTCCCCTTATTTATGTAAAATACATGTGCCAACTAAATAAAGCCTCTTCCTTCTTCTTTATTATTTTCAGATTGTCGGGTTGTTATTTTGTTTGCAGCATTTGCCGTTTAGTTTTGCATGTCTCTCATAAAGAGCCCATTATTGTTCTAATGTGCTTTAGATCTTTTTGTATTTTCAACCATTCACTTGTTCTTCTATTTACTGTATGATTTGGGACTAAAATAAAACCTAATCTAAGGAAAACTAGTACGCTCTTGTCCTTTATCTGATCAGTTTTAGTCAGACATTCGAAGCAAATAACTTCACATAAAAAATCTATGGCTGTGTGAAAATGTACACTGATCTCCTCTATTCAAACAAGCTTTCCCCTCAAAGCTTTGCATTTTGGTTCAGTTACTTAGCACCTGGTCTGATTTCATGCCATGAGTGACATCACTGTTGGTGTGTGTTAGATCGGAAGCTGTGGTCTCCATGTAATCCCCTTTCCCTTGGAAGCATCAAATGTACCTTCTCAGGCTCCCTGCTCGATGACAACATGCTGGTTAATGCGGTGAATGTTAAACCAGAGCTCATTTTAAGCTTTGAAGTCATTGTTAAAACCTGTGAGAATGTAATACCTTCGGTTACAGGGACAATGAATAGCATGATTCATGTCTCATAAAAGATGACACCTGTGAGCATACACCACTACTGCAGCCCTAAGGTGAGAAGGAAAAAAAAGACCATGGCAACATTTCCCAGCTTCCAAGTCTAATTGAATCTGTCAAAACTGATCTAATGATGGACACATGTAACCTATGAGACCCCTGGGGGTAAGGCCTTGTGAGTCTTGAAGATAGCATCGCCCACAGGTGTTACAGCAGACCAGCTTTGGACAGTTTGATGGAAGTTTTGATTGATGCTAAAAACAGAGAGTCTGTGTGAGAATTTTACCAAAACCTGGAACAGACATTAAAAACAGTCCATCAGCAATGTGATTATTAAAAAAAACACTACACAGCCTGGAAGTCAAATTTACACATGGTGAACAGAAATGCTTTATGTTTGAAATAGCACTGGCAGTACTGCAGCTGGTCCTAAAACTTGTATCTCTTTGTCTGAACATCAGAGTGTGACCTCATCAAACTTTGAGAGGAAAACACATCTCAGCAAATCCAGAAAGTAGCAAATATGTTCCAGACCCAATCACCACCACAGGACGCCCATGCCAAACCTCTGTTCTCTAAATTCCTTCAACGATAAGACTAGTTTCTCAACCAAAACTTGTAAGGAGTAAACTCTTTGTAATAATAAGCTTCTGAAGAATACCCCACACACTCTTGTCTGTGATGTTAAACGTGATGGTTTCCTGTTGCAAAACATGGCCACTGAAACACCATAGGTATCAGTACTTTAAATGGTTTACATTTCATCACTATTCAAGTTTTCTATTTTATAACACTGAAGCCTGTAGTTTTAAAGTAGTTGAACATAATTACTTTCAGTTAAGATTATTCAACATCCTATCCATGCGTCCAGTCAGTCACAGGAGGGCAAGAGCTTAATTCACCTGCTATTGGATGACATAGGGCCCAGTCTGGACAGATAATCATGGGGCCAGCACATGGAATGTCAACCATGCATGCTTACACTCACTCTTAGGGTACATTATATCCATCAATAATGTAACATGTATGTTTTTGGAAAGTGAAAGGAAGCCAGAGTCCATAGGAAGAATCCAGAGATACACAGGAAGAACATGCAACCCACACAGAAAGGCCCAAGGTTTTAACCATGAACCTTATTACTGATGTAAAAAGGATAACCATCACACCACTCTTATGAAAAACTGAAATAGAAAATAAATAAGAATATACTTTTTTGCACATCAAAAGTAAACAAAAACCCCTTAACATTTATGTATGTAATCAGCTCCCAGATCCCCAACTATAACAGTATTCTAATAAAGCCACTCAAACTTTCATGTGTTATACTTAACTGATAATATCTTTAAAATGTTATGCAAACTTTGAAAGTTGGGACAGGAGCAAGTATAGACTGGAAATTCATGGATGCTGTGTCTGATAGGCTGAAGAGAAGAATGAACATCTGGCCTATCATCAGCAAACTGTTCAAAAGCCTTCGCTGTGTTATTACACTGTACTGTGTTATTTCATTGGATTGTGTTAATGTGTGTTAATACATATGGCAACATGCACACCTGCCATCCAGCACATGGCCTTGTTTATACCAGCAGGGCAATGCCAAATCACACACTTTATTTAGTCAGCTTGGCAACATAATAAAGGAGCCAGAGCCTTAATAAGGCGCAGACCTGTTAGTTTCTTTTTTCATGAGAAAAAAAGATGTGTGAGCTACCATTTAATATGAAACAGTTATAACAATTTGCAAATCATGAATACTGCTTTTATTTACTTTTAAAACACCATCCAAATATTCCTAGAAACAGGACTTGCAGCGAAAAATGACTGTCACCCATTTTTAATAAGCTAGTATGATTTGGTATTCGTGCGACAAAATAAAATTAATGTAATTGTCAAGTAAAACAGATACAATCACCCAATTTTCACAAGTAAACATCTGGAATATATATATATATATATAGTATATGTTTACATTCCAGAATATTTATACTCTGCATAAATGAAGAAAATGGTTTAAATAATTCCAGGAAAACCAATCATTTGTTAATCCCATTGCTTATCAACAATTTGATCATAAATTATTTTATATTCCAAAATTTTGAGTCCAACTTCTCAAGTTCTGTACAAGCAGGGAACAAATCATCAAAGTTGCTGGTGGCACTACACTGCCATCTGCTGGCACTCCCCGAGTCTTACTGTTCAGTTGGTAAATAAGTCTATTGATTTTTCTTTTTTTGTTAATGATCTTGTCTGTCTACTTTGAAGCTCATGGTGACAACGTCCTCAATCCCAGCCTGCAGCTCATCGTGCTCCTGCACAGCAGAGACTCCTTTAGGGGTCCCGGTCAGAATGAGGTCCCCTTCCTCCAGGCTGATAATGTCGCTGATGTAGCTGATCAAATAGGGGATGGAGAAAATCATCTGAGAGGTGGATCCGCTCTGACGCAGCTGGTCGTTCACCTTCAGCCACAGCGTGACATTTCCCGGGTCAGGGATGCGCTCTTTGGGGATGAACTCGCTGACAGGGCAGGAAGTGTTGAAAGCCTTGGCCAGGGTCCATGGTAAACCTTTGGACTTGCACTCGTCCTGAATATCCCGGGCTGTCATGTCCAAACACAAAGCGTAACCCGCCACATGCTCCATAGCAGCGGACTGCGGGATGGCTGTTCCTCCTTTCCCGATGACCACCCCCAGCTCCACTTCATGGTGCAGGTTACTGCTGTAGGAAGGCACCAGGATAGATGATCCCTCTCTTACATATGCAGAAGAGGGTTTAAGGAACAAGACAGGCTCAGTAGGAATGGCATTTTTCAGCTCTTTAGCATGGTCTGCGTAGTTTCTCCCAACGCAAATTATCTTTCTTCCCCATTCCCAAAACCGAGATATATTTCGCACAGCCATTATGAGGAAAATGTGAGTGTTTTTGCTGTCTCAGCCGCAATAAAGCTGTCCGCACTGGACAAACTAAACTTTGACCGACACCGCTTGACACTACCTGCAGCTAGTGTATTCACCTACGGCAAGCCTGAGAGGACAAAAGCAGGACGGAAGAAGCCATTCTAAACCACTATATGTAAATATTGGATAAGTTTATGGGTATAATTAGCAATAACAGTAAATATGGTTATTTAAATACATCATACAGAATTTTCTGTAATATTTAGGAAAAAATAAAAACGTGCCGCTGTTCATCATCCATAACTCGTGACTTGATTAGTTAAGCCTTGCAGGGTAACGTTGAAAAAGGGGCGGAGGAGGAACCACAACCAAACTTTTCTGGTTTATACAAACGTGATAAGACTGTAGTTATTACTGTAATGTTATTCAAGTCATTTGTAGGGGGTGCCTGCACTCTAATAGGAGCTGCTACAGCCTTAAAATTTGGTACGTCAACATGTTTTTATGTATGCTAATATGTAGTATCTTGGCTTACTACGTCAATGTCAAGTATCCACATACTGCTGATGTGTTTATGTTTGTCTCGTCTTTAGATGAGAGCTGTCAGCTGAACGCAGAGATAGCTACCGAAGAGATAGCTACAGCCCGTCTCTTTTACTCCTGATACTGTGCTGATAATATGCTTTTAACTGAAAAACAACACTAATGGCTTTTTTTTTTTGCTAGCATGTAAGCTAATGATTGTTTCACTTCGTAGACGATCGCGGGTTCATCATTATCCATCCAGTCCGGCCAGTTAATTGTTAATTTTCATTGGGTTTATGGCATGAAGTACATAATGAAACAACGAGTGGCTGACATAATATGAGTATATGAAACTGAAATTAATCGAGTTACAGCTAAGAAAGAGTATTATAACTTTATATTACTTTGCTGTCTGTCAAACATTGACTTGTATTCCCACATGAAGCACCTGTGGAAGTCAAGGCCCAGGCAGCCGCTCTCATTCACGGCGCAGTGAGAAAATCCCACCTGGTGGAACAAGCCAATATGAGGATTGAACTTCTCCCTGCACTCAGTGACAATTACATGTACCTACTGATTGATGAAGACTCCAGAGAAGCAGCTATTGTTGACCCTGTGGAGCCAATAAAGGTTTGTGTATAGTGTAGTATAATATATTACATTATATTATTATTTTATCCAGTAATTAAGCTTTATTGCAGGAAGTAATTATAATAAATTCCTCCTTGATCACTGCAGCCCCAAAACACAG
The DNA here is from genome assembly GCA_036024015.1 of Craterocephalus amniculus. Taxonomy (NCBI): domain Eukaryota; kingdom Metazoa; phylum Chordata; class Actinopteri; order Atheriniformes; family Atherinidae; genus Craterocephalus; species Craterocephalus amniculus. The sequence goes on along the minus strand of JAVQJG010295133.1, from coordinate 11,192 downwards.
CTTACAACTGATTAATACTTAAGCCGGATAATTTAATAAAATTATATTGATAAAATGAATATCATGACGTTCGTTAACAGCTTCCCCCGATACCCGTCCATTTACTAATAGATGACATTTTGCACGCTCTCAGACTCTTTTGTGCCTTTAACAGGTTGTGGAAGCTGTGAGAAAACATGGTGTGAAACTTACAACCATTCTGACCACCCATCACCACTGGTATGCTGCATGTGATGCTTTACCATCAACAAATCTAAAACCTATTATGTACTCGCAACTGCATTTACACTTAGATCACTAATGCTGATGAAACATGCAAATAACATTTATATTCCTTATTATGTTTTTTTTTTCTGATGTAGGGATCATGCCAGTGGAAATGAGAAGATGGTGAAGCTAATGCCGGGACTGAGGGTGTACGGAGGAGATGACAGAGTTGATGCCATTACAAAGAAAGTTTCTCACTCCAACAACTTAAAAGTGAGTCCACGACGCTGCCTTCAAGCAGAATCAAGCTACACAGTAAACTCCACATGACTTGTGTTTGCTCCTTTACGATGTTTCTTCAGATTGGATCGCTGAGTGTTAAATGTCTGTTTACGCCTTGTCACACAACTGGTCATATCTGCTACTATGTGACGAAAGAAAACAGCTCTGAGCCACCTGCTGTTTTTACAGGTATACCAAATCACATCGATATAAAAGGAGAGAAGTCAGCACTGCATCATGTCTTAGCATATCCTAAAGATTTGACCTCCCCCCTTCCAAAATCCCTCCCTCCACCATCTGCAGGTGATACGCTTTTTGTGGCTGGTTGCGGTAAATTCTTTGAGGGTACTGCAGAGCAGATGTACAAAGCCTTGATAGAGATTCTGGGACGCCTGCCTCCTGAAACAGTAAGTATGCAAATTCTCTCTTGATTATCTCAAAGTACTCAGCAAGAAAAAATTGAAATCGTAACAAAATTAATATAATCTAAATCTTTAACCAAAACCAAAGAACTCTCATGTAGAGTTCTAAATGTACATTTTCCTAATTATTGTTCAGAAAATTACCTATTTTGACTAAATGTAAGTTGCATAGCTGCCTTACTGCATTGTGTTTATGTTAAAGCGTGTATACTGCGGACACGAGTACACAGTCAGCAATCTGAAGTTTGCTCGTCATGTGGAACCACACAATGAGGTCATCCAGAAGAAGCTAGCCTGGGCAAAGGTATTTAACGGTCATGTCACTGCTGAAATCAGATGATAGAAAAGTCAAAACCAATGAAAGTGAAGCAGCTTTGCAGATCTGTGATACTTTTCTTTGCAGGAGAAGTGCAGCAATGGAGAACCAACTATTCCATCCACTTTGGCAGACGAATTTACGTTCAATCCCTTTATGAGAGTGAAGTACGTACATAACATAACCGAATGCTTGACGTGTCAGAGAGTTGCAGTTTGTCCAGTGGTGGTTAACAGCTGAAGTGTTTTGTTTTTTTTTTACTTATTCTGTCCAATATTTTACTTAGAGAGAAGTCTGTTCAAGACCACGTGAAGCAGACAGACCCAATTGAAACCATGAGAAGCCTCCGGAAAGAAAAAGATGGTTTCCGAGTTCCTAAAGAGTGAAGTCCACCTCATTCATGTTGACTTTTTCCACTGCTTAGAAAACTGCAAGTTGTCTGTTATATATTCATGAAAAAAATTACCTCTCATCCTTAAATCCACCTGAAATTGATTTACATGTTAACTTTCACTGAAGCTACAATTTCTTTTACCACTAGGCTCGGGTGTAATAAAACTCTAAAAGTTTCTATTGTATTTGATTTCTTTAGCTCATGTTAATGCAAACGTATTAAGGAATATATTGCCATGAATTGAATGCTTTAAAGAAAAAAGAGAAATGTATTTTAATTAGAATTTGTTTAAGTCTGTTTAGTATGTTTTAATATATAGGTGTACACACGATTTTTAGTCCTTAATTGTGAAGCATTTAACAAGGGAGGGAGCCACTTGAATAACAAATGCTGGTATCTGTACAATTTACAATTTGTAAATGGTTTTTATAATAAGAAGTAGTTTGGTATTCTGTAAAGATCTGTGTTGTTCTGACTTTGACATGACATGAACTTTCATTACTGCTTAGAACTTTATTTCTGTAAAACACATCTACTTTTTTCTCATTTTATTCAAAACATAGTGAGCAAAGCTTTGCCTACTTAGTGGTGTGTCAGCATTCCTTTTTAGAGATATTCTTATGCCTGAAAAGTACTATCTAAGAAAGAATATTGCATGGTGGTCTTTGCTAAAAGCAATAAAATGCACAATCGGCACTCAATAAAAGGAGATGCAAGATTTCACATGAGTGTTACAATATATTGCTGTGCATTAGTGAATCATTGAAATAATTTCAAGGTGTCAGTAGAACAGCATTTAATGGTAATGCAATGTAATTACGCCCCACAAGACTCTCCTCCTGGCTCTGTGGAGGAAATCATAGTTTTCCCAGAAGATAGAATTAGGTTCCAAATTCTTACAATCCTTGCAAGTTATACCTTGATGTAAAGGTCACTCAGGCTTTGCAATGACGTATGACACGATTGTCATTATTGAAGGGGGAGAAAAAATCAAGTGAAAACAAATTTGCTTACTTTTGCTGAGTTTTATATTTAACATTAAGTTGTTAGAAGTCCTGCTGAATTTACATAAAAAACAAACTTTTTACTAGTAATGTGGAATATCATATTAATGAAGAACTGATACAGACTAAACCTAAATACTTTATACTAAACTGTATTGTTTTCTTTGTGTGCTTTATTTTCTTTACAAAATTAAACGAAATGGTATTTTCTGTGACAATGACAGAGTTGAATGTTTCCAGATCGATTAAAATGTCTTTGCTGCAACACATTGACACTTCAGCCTGATGATGTCGCGATAACTTCTCAGGCAGAAATAAACAACCCGACTTTACAGTGAGGTAATCTGTTTATTTATTAATTTTTCTTTATGAATGGTTGAGTAGATTTGATTTTCATGTCAAACTTACAAATAGCGCTGAGCTTCACTGTTTTGGGTTTGTGCATTAAATTGCATTATTAAATCGAGATTTTAAGCAAACTGTGAGCCTTGTGCGCACACACAGGTCTTAGTTAACAAGTGGTGCGGATGACAGGAGGCTACATTTTAATACGGTTTTATAATTGAACTCTTCCTGGAGCGTCCCACGTGCTATTGCGCATGCGTGTGTGGCCGCCATGAAGGTAAAGGTGATCTCCATCCTGGAAGACAACTACATGTACCTGGTGATAGAGGAGCAGAGCAAGCAGGCCATAGCTGTGGACCCTGCGGTGCCTCACCGGGTGAGAGACAGACAGAGACACACGTGTACTGCTTTTGTTGTCTTCTGTTGTGTTTATTAGTTTGTTTAATAAGCGTACACTCACATCTACATTCACCAAATACTTTATTAGGTACAACTGTTCAATTGCTTGTTTGCTAATCAGTTAATCACACAGTCTAATAGGTAAATAATATGTACAGAAGATCATTCCTTCCAGCAGCCATCAGACAGAAGAACAAAGCTCTAAATTAATATTGTTATTGTTTTTATATTGTCATTGTTTTTTTTTTGTTTGTTTTTTTTAACTGCTACTACAATATTGAATTTCCTCCTGGGATTGAAAAAGTAATTTTCATATCATTTCATTCAAATATTCAAGTAGATGTGTCATAACAACAGAAAACCACACTAGGTGCTGGATGGTTCTGATGATGCAGTGTCGTCTGAGGGCTCAAAGACCACGGGCATCCCATACAAGTCTTCCGACTTGTCCCTTATGCTTCATGTTTTCTGTATTTTTTTATGTTGTTTTACACCGTAGATGATCAGAATTGCAAAACTGTTGTATTTTGAGATTGAGTAACATTGTTTTTGAAGTATTCCACAGTCTGTTTATGCACTCTCACAGTCGGAGAGCCTCTGCCCATCTTTACTTCTAAGAGGCTGGAGAACATCCCTTTGGTAGCTTACAATATGTCACCTGATATCATAATTACTTGGTAGATGTTTGCGCAGCTCACTTTGTGCATAAAAATGTCAAATTTCTCTGTTTATATATCTGTTAAGTATGTTGTTTTGTTGACGTCTTGTTTTTACCAGCTGCTGGAAATCGTGAAGAGAGAAAGCCTCTGTCTGACGGCTGTCCTCACAACACACCATCACTGGTAAGATCAGCGTTTGGTATAAGACAACTACACAGTTATTAGGCAGCTTACCCATTTTGACTTCCAGGGACCATGCCCGAGGGAACGAGGCTCTGCTGACAGAGATCCCAAGCTTGAGGGTGTACGGAGGAGACGATCGGATAGGGGGTCTGACAGATAAAGTCACAGACGCTCAGCAGCTGAAGGTAACACAGAAACATGGGTTAAACGTCACGTTTAATAGACGCTGATTAGTTCCGATTACATTTTTACAAACGGTTGTGTTTTTTTTCCATTTGCAGTTTAGCTCCATCAATGTGAGGTGCCTGTTTACTCCCTGCCATACCTCTGGTCACATGTGCTACTTTGTTTGGGAGGATGAGTGCACTGACGCCCCTGCTGTGTTCACAGGTCTTTGTCTGCATAGAACTGCTGAACCAGATGAAATTGAAGACAGAATACTGCCTCACTTAATGCTGCATAAATCAGTGACTAGACACATGAATCCTTAGCTAGTATAGCACACTGACTGTTGATTGCATCATGAGTCATTTCTGTCCTCGGTGAAATGTCCTTGCTCTTTCTTTCGGTCGTCAGGGGATACGCTGTTTATTGGTGGATGTGGACAGTTTTTTGAGGGCACGGCGGAACAGATGTACCACAACCTTATGCAGGTGCTTGGTGCCCTACCTCCAGACACGGTTAGTGAAGAACAAGCTCTGCAGCATTCCCAGGGTTAACGGCTGCCACCATGACCTCACACAATCTGAGTCATAGTGGTGACTAATATAAACACACACACAATGAAGGAATTGATCTTCGCCGGGTACGCTTAAACATCTGATCAGTGTTGTGTGCTTTAAATAAAGCTTTGTTCGTCTGTAGAAGGTGTTCTGCGGACACGAGTACACCATCAAGAACTTGAAGTTCGCCATGCTGGTGGAGCCAGAGAATGAAAAGGTTAAAGAGATGCTAAGCTGGGCCCGGGTGAGCAGCACACTAAAAAGCAGATTAAATAATAAAGCTTGCAATTATTATGGGTTTTTTTTCCGGATAAATCCTAATTGTATTAGCCTTTCCATGGTCTTATGCTATTAATGAAGAAGATCTTCAAAAAGAGGTCAAATTTGTATTTTAATATATTTGAAAGAGGCTGTTAAACCTGCTAATTGTCTTAGTTTTTAGCAAATGTGACTCACCTTGAAGTTAGAAATAGAATTGGTGGTAGATTAGTGAATTTTCTGACACAGTTGGCGCTCTGGTAATAAAGATTATAATATGAGAATTAAGGAAATTTTCTGAAACATGTTGACAGGAAAACATATTTCCTGTTAAGGACAGGCAGGAGAAAAACCTAAATGAATATTTTGTCTTTGTGTGCTTTGAGAATAAAGTTTTATGTTAAAAATCTGTTCAAGATATATTTTCAACTTCTTATATCAAATCAAATGATCACTATTTGATTAGATGGATAAGAATGTTTTAACTATACAAACAGCTTAAATTGAGGTTGAGACTAGTTTCAGCACAGAAATAGTGCAGTTTATGTCTTAAACAAGATTTTGCTCCAATTTCTGTCTATAGAAAGAAAAAACATTCAGCCTCCCCTAACTTGATTTGATGGATCAAAAAATGTGACTTTTATATTAGCATGACTTTTTTTTTTATATGCAGTGCTCAACTTTGCCTCATACTCATTATTACTTTATAACTGAGTTTGCCCATTATTGTGTTTTTATTGGTTTATGGAACGAGAAAAGACTTTACAGGACAATTTAAATAGTATATTTGTATGGATTATCATCAGTCTTATTTATGTTTAAATACACCCATTATTGACCCACTTCCTGTCTACAGGCAAGAGATGATGATGACAAACCCACTGTGCCATCCACCCTCATAGAGGAATTTGAATACAACCCTTTTCTTCGCCTATCGTGAGTTTTTATGTTTTTTTTATGTTTAAATGAAAAATATCAGGTCAGGATGGGAAGCTGCCTTGAACTGTTCATCTGTTCCCTAACTTTTCAGATTAATGAACGCTTTTGCTCCAAATTCCTGCCTAAAAACCCAAATTAACCTTCTTCTCATATTGTGGGATTATTTTCTGTGAAAGCTAAATTTTCATTATGCTTCTGAAACAAGGAAATTTAATGAGCCATTTAGTTCCCTGCTACAGTTTATTTTGTCTTTATTGTTTCAGTTGATCAACCATCATCCTAACCCTCTTTCCTGCAGGGAGGAAACAGTGCAAAAGTTTACAGGGAAGACGGACCCCATAGAGGTGATGAGGGTCCTGCGGAAAGAGAAGGACAAGTTTAAGAAGCCCAAAGAGAGACTTCCACCTCACGCCATGCTGGCTTTGGAGTGGGGGCTGCTCAGACCGTAAGATCCAGTTTGAGTTGTGGAGAGATGACTGACTGCAACTTGACGCAGGGATGCAGAGTGTAGCATTTGCTGCTTTAACTTTTAGGCTAATTGTTGGCATATATCTTTTAACTGTTGTAAAATCATGTTTGCACAATACCAATGTAAAGCTGCTTCAACTGATGTCGACATGAAAAAGGCCGGCACTGTTTTATCTGCCTACCAGCCCCATGAGTCCGATCAGACCCAGGCCGCTGTCTTGTGTCAGATCTACTCAAATTTGAAATGCAATTGAAATGAAAAAAATAATTAGATGCAAAATTTGTATATGTCCCCAAGTGCAGGAGATTTTTTTTACAGGAAATCATATACTTCAATGTATAATTAATACCAAAAAAATTATGTTATTGTTTAGCCTGATTGGTATATAGGTGAAGTACAGAACTACCCCGATGCAAACATTTAAACGCTTAGTTTTATTTCAACGGGACATTAAAATATTCCAGTTAGATTTAAGGCTGGTTTCCTTGTTTCTTATGCACAAATCCATTGAACAGGTACTGTCTGCTAATGGTAGTTTCCAATTAATCTGATAACAGTCAGAAGTTTTTTGAGCATTTATTGCTTAAAGTAACTGAGTTCAAGAAAAATAACCTTAATTTCTTTATGATTTAATTGAGTTTAATTTTTCTTACAATCTTTAATTGTTTTTCCATCATTATTTCTGTTCTGTATTTCTATTTGAACAATTGCAGTTTTGACATACTTCTTACTTTTCCTTTTTCTTACTTCTCATTTTATCACCGAGTACAAGTTATATTCGTTTCTCTGTAATTTAACAGCATTTTATTATCAGTATTTTTTTTTACAGGTATCAGCTTTGTTATAAACTGCAAAAAAAGTTGGAGGAAAAAAATATGCAATGTACATCAGTATGACTGTAAATTGCGGCTTTTAAACCCAGAGTTTACTCCCACACTGTACAAGAGCCAGTAACTGTACATGGGAAATATACAATAAAATGTCTGAATATATTTCCAGGACACAGTTCTCGTGTTTCAACATTACGTTATAAAATGCACAACTGTAATTAAATATTTTTTTATTTTCAAAATGCATATTTACATATAATCCTTAAATCAATAAGGAATGATTATATTTTGCCATGTGGTGTTTTGGCTAACATTTTCAAAGTAACATGTGCTACAGAAGTCACTATTAATAAAGACAGTCTGCAGTAAAAGGGCAAACAATCAGGTCTTATAAACACACACAGTATGACCATATTGAAGCATTGTGTATATTATATGGTGGTTCACCACACCATGCACACAGCTGAATGTTTTAAAGGAACAGTGACATGTCAGACTACCTTCATAACTCAATCTCTGTAGAGATGTAAAAATGGTCACATTAATGCGGACGGCTCTGTCTGGTAAAACCGTGCAAACATTAAGTCTGCAAATTTGTTGTCTTTGCATCACCACTTCATGGTGAGCCCGTTGGTCATCTTCTCCACGACGTGGTACTGTGTATGCAGCAGATCTTTGGCTCTTTCCTTTCCGACGCTGTGAAGCCAGGATTCGTACAGCTCGGACACGCGAGCATCTTCCTCTGGCAGTAGAGTGTGCTCCGCCTTGTAGAGCTCCTCAACCTTCTGCAGAAGCTCCTTTGGATTCTGATCAGTCGATGGCTTTACCTGCCCACCACCATTTAGACAGCCTGAGGGTAAACAATGGGGACACGTGAAATATTTTTATGTTCTTGGGATTTAAATTGGCCTTGTTTCCAAAATCTGACAGACCGTTATCACATCCTTTCAGGGTTTCATCATTCTAAGCATCAGACTCATCTTAAATGGATGTATTAGTATTTTGTTCATTTTCTTACAGTTAATTACAGTTAATCTTCATTGTGGCCACTGAATTGAATCAGACTTGGGTGATGCTCGAGTAAAGCTGCAGAAGCATCTCAAGTATCAGTGCTAAACTCCGACTGTCATAGCCATGGGTCCGAATGGTTATGTAAACGTGATATTGCATTCTTTATCGTAAATAAATAAATAAAAAACAGATTTTTTTTTCACTAGTTAGAACATTTGTGTGTAGACTGATGAGAAACATCTCGAAATGTGAATAAAAACATCCTGTAAGTACATTTTTTAACAAGGTAACCCTTTGTTATATACTGTGACAAGACTACCATTTTGCTATAAACATACATTTTTACTTTACCTGATGGACAGGCCATAACTTCCACAAAGTGGTAAGGCGACTTTCCCCTTTTGAGTTTCTGCACGAGGTTCTGAATGTTGCGGAAACCGTACGTTGAGGCAAAGCACAGCAGCACTGCGCCATCTTTTTCCAGTCTGACCTCTTGGAAGTCTTTATTCCTGCCACATCAAAGAGGAAAAGCACATAAACAACTCTGGAGCATGCAAATAAGACCGTGACACCATTTACTGTGTCTTCTGACATGCCTGTTTCCACTGATGACTAATTCAAACTTGAGGGTGTCAGGAGACATAACGTCTATTTTCCTCACATTTTTTCAAGATATTCAAGGAGACTCACTTGAGCGTCTTGTAGGTGAGCTCCTTCACATCCTCTCCAAAAAGATGCTTGGCAGCATAAGTAAAGACATGATGGAGATAACCCCCCGACCCACTGCCAGCATGACTCAGAAACTCATCTTCACACACACTGCTGAACCTGCAGGAAAAATAACACACACTGATGAGGTTTGGAACTTTTTAAGAGACGAAATTGAACAACAAATAAGTAAAATTGGTACAGAGCTTACATTGTATCCAAAGCTGCAGGTGCTACATTATTTAGAGATACATTTTCCTCCTCCAGCATCTTCAGAACCTCTCCTGTGGTAGATAGGAAAGCTCATTAGTGAGGACATTGTGCATTCAAACGCACAAAAGGAATTATAATGGCAGTAACTGTACCAGAAGTGATGACGCAATCCACTTCTCGAGTCTCAGCTTCGTTGATGTAGAAGTCCGGGCGCGAGGCTTCAAGCTTCTTATCAAAACAAGGCATCACTGCCACGTGGTAGATCTGCTGTGGGCTCAGTCCCTGCCAACACACAAACCTCAGCTTCTTTGTTCGATAACTACGCGTCTATTTACATGCGTAGCGGTCAACCATGAACACAAACTCAAACAATACCTGTTGTTCTGCAAAATAGCCTTTAACCAGAGAACCCATCACCTGCTGGGGGGAGCGAGCGGTACTGATGTATGGAAGAATATACTCCCCGTGTGTTTTTTCTGCATAGCAGATCCAACCTGAAAAACACTAACAGTGAAATTCAAAGACTCCAACATGACGTATTTTACTGTGTGCACGTAAATGTGTGATACCTGGACAGGCAGATGTTAACATGGGAAGAGGCTTTCTATCCTGTTCCTTCCTCTGGAAACGCTCCACGAACTCTCTCTGACTCTCCAGCAGACTGAACGTCCGACTAAAGCCGGTATCGAATACATAATGAACTCCTGCAAAGGAACAAACGAAATCTTCAGAGCTGCACCAGCATCATCCCACAATAATGTTATGTGATTCAACGAATGGAAAAGAAAAAAACTCATACCAAGGCCTTTGAAGAATGAGGTGAGCCTCCTGCCTGTCTCACTACTGCTGAGACCGTAATGTGCTGCAAGGGACGCTCTGGATTGCGGTGACACGGACAAAACCACAGTCCGCTTCTCTGTCTCATTGGCCTGTGTAAGAAGTTAAAACATTAACATATGTAGCTGGGTACGTTGATGTACTGAATTAATACTCTTGGATTACAAGAGCTGGGAAACCATATTGCAAACAGACACCTAGATAGATTTCTACCTTGTTACGTAGCACTTTTAAAAGCTCCTCATGACTCTGCTGTGTGATGAGGACGCTTTCTGCTGAGGTGATACAGCCACTGCAGGCTAAGCAGTCATTCAGTGTGATCTTTGCTCTCTCCAGCTTCTGCTTTCCACCATCCTGCAAACATGAAATGGGTTCATTTAAATGTTGAAATACAATCAGAGTAATTCACATACATCTCGAGGATTAAGCTTTGACCCCCACCTGATTGACTTGGACATAACTGCCATCATCTTCTATCTGTATTTTGGCCACAGATTTTCCTTGTTTCTTCTCAACTTTGACTGGTTTGACACACTCCTTCAAAACAGAAACAATATATTCAAGCAAAACAAAATATGGTAATTTTGGATGATTGTTATGAGATTGTTAAACAGTCATGGACAGAGATACTTGAGAAAACAAAGAATGGAGAGAAAGGACTAAATATCTGAAAACACATTTATGCACACACGCATACATCCTATACATGAGTCAGAAAAACTGAAATCACTTAATATAAGCAATATATTTAATAATATATTAAGATATAACTCCAAATAAATTTGTTTTAATGGTGAATGTATAATTATTAAAATGTCTGTCTGCTGAGCAAACATTTGTTGTACCAATTTATCACTCTTGGATTACCCTGTTTTCAAGGTCCCCAAATATTCAGTGGTCCTGTTCACAATGGCAGATTTTGTTATTTAGGTTTTCTGTTTTAAGTGTTTAGATTTAACTGTGGATTCAATCACTTTTATTCTGTTGATGCATA
>JAVQJG010295103.1:0-11655 GCA_036024015.1 Craterocephalus amniculus | reverse complement strand
ATATATACATATATATATATATATATATTGACTCCATTAAGTTAGGTGGGGGTGAGGGGGTTAATTTGTATTGAATATTGCTTCTTTTATAATTGAAGTATTCCCCATTGTATATTTTAAAGTGTGTTGTGGAGTGACACTGAAATAAATGTTATCTATCAATCTTTAAATGTCCTCCAGTTGAAGACGCTGGTTGTTCAGTTCTAAGATACACACACTTTTCTGCACTCGGTCGCTGATTTATATGATGCTGCATGAACTCACTCACTTTCTCTTTCACTTTCTCTTGCAAAGGTTCAATTTAGGATTTCTTATAAATGTGAACTGGTCCAAATCATTATACTACTACCACCATGTTTTATACAAGGAGAAGTTCTCATAATTGTTACACCTCTGACTTGTCCATGCATGCTATTATAACCTGCTGAAGAGCGGGTTTTTAAAAAAAATATATATATCGAGCTCCTGACACACCTTTGCCCTCTGAGAGATCTTTGTTGCCAACCACTCCCTGCAACGTTTCTGTCGGCAATGAATTTACTCCATTTGTACACAATCTGTCTGACCATGGTTGGAGGAATATTTCTTTATTTGGACAACGGGAAACTTAACAAATAGAATTTCTTGTGTGCATCAAAATTTGTGGTTATTAGATATTTATTTTATTATCATTATTATTATTGTTATTATTTCGGAACTCTCTCTCTAGTATATTTGTGTAGTGGACTGATTCATATAGTCTGTATTTTGGCGTCTCTGCAGGTCTCCTTGTGGGGGCGTTAGACACAGTACTGGACTCCAATGCCAGGGTCACACCCTTCCGCATCCTCCTGCAGGTTCCCGGCTCCCAGATCACCTGGGTCATCGCCAGCGGTGAGCTGAACCAGCGTGACTTGTTTGGCCATCTGAAGCCTTGATTATTCATCTTGGGCTTACTCAGGTTCTTCTTTGTTTTCTCTTTGTGCTTCCCAGGAGCTGCCATAGAGGAGGTGAACAAGCACTGGGACTGGCTGGTCCACAACCTGCTTCACTCTCTGTCCGTGTTTGAGAACAAGGAGGATGCTGCCAGCTTTGTCAAAGGAAAAATCAAGGTTTTAACCGTGCCAGTACAGGCGGGATTATTTTAAGATGTGACACATTTGTGGGGATCAAATTTTAAAAAACAAAAAAAGTTAATAAATAAATGTAAATTCTAAATCTTGGTTGTGTTTAGGGCCTCATTGCAGAGGATGTCCGGGGTCGCCAAGCCGCCCAGGAAGAAGAACCGGAGAAGTTCAGGGAGGCGCTCCTGAAGTTTGAGCGGCACTTTGGCCTCCCTTCATCAGAGAAACTGGTGACGTACTACTCGTGCTGCTGCTGGAAGGGCCGGGTGCCTCGGCAGGGCTTCCTCTACCTCAGCATCAACCACATGGCTTTCTACTCCTTCCTGCTGGGGAAGGAAGGTCTGTACACCAAAGTGAGGGCTCTGATTTTCAAGCCGTGAGACTGGAAGCAAAATTGGCGCTTCTATCAGGATTCCTTCTGCTTTGCGTGTGTTTGACTTTTAATTTTGATATTTATCCAGTTAGGACACTCTAAATTCTCCCTAGGAGTGAGTGTGTGTGTGTGAGTGGTTGTCTGTCTCTCCATGTCGGCCCTGCGACAGACTGGCGACCTGTCCAGGGTGAACCCCGCCTCTCGCCCGTTGACAGCTGGGATAGGCTCCAGCACACCCGCGACCCAATTGGATTAAGCGGTTCAGAAAATGGATGGATGGATTTAACCAGTTAACTGTTTTAGCAAAGCGGCGTTTTGAACCATTTCTTAAAAAACCCAAATGTTTGGTTTTCTTTCTCTTTCGCAGTGAAGTTTGTGATCCCGTGGGCAGAGGTCACACGGTTGGAGCGGGTCTCCACCGGGTTTATGACGGAGGCTGTGCGGGTCAGCACGCGGCAGCGGCAGAGGGAGTTCTCCATGTTCCTGAACCTGGACGAAGCCTTCGGGGTCATAGGGCAGCTGGCTGACATCGCCCTCAGGCGCCTTCTGGACAGCGAAGGCCTGGAGCTGGACCAAGCCCTGCAGCAGCCGACACGGATCACCAAGAGGTCAGCACTAATGCCCCTGCCTTTTATCCATTTTACCTGACAGCATCCTCTTCAGTGTAGCTTCTTATATTTCACAACTTAAATGACACTACCGAGGCATCTCACCCGTATCTGCGCTCCATTACCAATAAATCAGCAGCTGCAGCCTTATGCTAAACATTTTTATATATTACAATAGGTTGAATTGATAGAGGAACTACATCTACTCTATAAGTTGTAGTAGAGATGTGTGCTTGATGTGATGGGGAAGACACTGGGCAGGAAATATCGGATAAATGAATTACTAAAAACAACAAACAAATAAACCCACCAAATTAGGATGCCTTTTTTTCCTCCTAATTACTTAAAGCATTTGTTTCTGAGTCCCAGTAACGCTAACAATGATTTTTGCTCGAAAATATAATTTAAGGAATGGGTTAACATTTGAAATGACTTCCCAAATGATGTGTTTAATTTGCTGAAACGATATAGAGAGGAGAAAAAAAAGAGGTTTAAACCCAGGTTTCTCAGTCAATCAAAAGCAGATAATCACTCGGAGCAAGCAGTAGTTATTATTTTATAAAACTGCAAGCTTTACAGTTCCAAACAAGGAGAAAATAACACAGTGTTCTTAGATGTGCTGAATTATGGCTAGAGATTTACAGCCTCTCAAAAACCAAACAAGGCTGTTGTTTGTGTAGGCGCATCTTTAAAACCACAAATGGATATCTGTGGTAACACCAATGTCTTTTTATAAAAGTAAGTAAATACACTGAAGATTTCAGTTCTCTGTTTTCTGTGAAGGACTTTCCAACAAACTTGACTTGCTGAAAAAAAAAGGGCATGCTGCCTTAGCCTACAGCGCTCTTCCTCAACAGTGATACGTAACATTAAACTGGAACAGGAAGTTAAGTCACAAGTAAACAGCCAAGTGTGACAGGGCTCTTAATAACAACACCAAAGCTATAAATTGTTCTGTGCAACCTCATTTTTCAAAAGCTGGGTGCTGAGTTGAATGTAAAAAAACAGAGTAGGAATTTACTAGATTAATTAATCCTTTGTTATTAAAAAGTTTGACAAGACAGCTGAGAATGTTTGTAGCTGCTTTTAATCAAATCTGTTCATTTGAACAGGACAGGAAATATTCGCTGCTGTTCAGGGGTGCAGACGGGGGAGTTTACCTGTTCCTGTTCTGCTGCTGAGATATGCAAATCTTTCCCTGGTTTCACCAAAACCAAAACCTGGGGTTTCATCTACAGATGTGGAAGCCTCCCATACAGTATTATCAGAAACACACACAGATTTCAGACTGGATGGTTTCTCGGGTCTTTAATAAGGAGGACACTGTTTTTATGACTCCAATTTTTTTAAGTCACGGGACAACTTATCGGTTCTGTTCCTCTCATCCTAATCTCACATGTTGAGAAATCCCCAACTATAATTACTTCTATAACAATCAGCTTTTTTTTTCTTTTTTTGTTAACACAACCACATGATTTGCTTATCGCTGGTTAGGACAAATAATCAGGTAGTGTTTCTTATTTTCATTATTCAAAACTATAACTGCAGCCTTTAAAACTCCCAGATTTTTTTTTAAAGAAAGGGTTTATAAAAGACGACTTGATTCAACGTAGTGATCCTCATGCCCCTTTTCAAAAGTTATTGGCTATTGATTTTTTTAAAATTTGTGTTAATTTAATTAAATCTGTTTAAAGTTTTATTTGAATTGTCGAGGGTTTGAGTTATTTGCACATCACTGCATTGTTGTTGTTTTTTTCTTTTTCTACATAACCTATATCTGAAGGATGAGGTTGGTCTCAGGGTGCATGAAATGAAAACTGAAAAAAGGAAGTAGAAATAGAATGGGCTGCACACAGATGCCACAGAGAGACTAAAAGATTCTAAAACGGGAAATTCAGCATGTGTCTCAAGCGAGTAGCTGTTACTGCAACACAGTTAAAGAAACGCAGAAAGACAGAAATTGTACATCTTGTGCTCACATATCATTCTTAAACATTAATTTACTTCTTGACTCAGATTCTGTCTTGGTGCACATGTTTGTTCATGTCTAATTACTTTATTATTGCCATGCTCACTGTCACAAATCATTAAGGTGAGGAGATTTATGTTCCTCTTTGTTTCGGTTGCATTGTCCTGTTCATTAGTACGTCCACAGAAAAGGAGCTGGATCATCCTAAGCATCCATACTATGGGAACATTTGGGTTGCCTTGTTGTGGGAATAGATGGTAAACATGGAATTAATCTTCTTGGGCACAAAATTCAGACTTTGGCTTTCATGAGAGCTTGGAGGCAGTAATCCCCCCACCCTCCTTACCCCCACATATCTGCCTCATGTCTGCCTCAATCAATCAATGGACACAAGAAGTCCATTCCTATAAGCTAAATAAGCTTTCTCCTCCCCTAAACTATAAGTTGTTCTCTCTCCACGCATCATGGATGTTCATTCAATCCACAAAAAGATGCAAAGATGTATGAATGCTTATTTTTTCATCCCGTTCTACATGTAGCCCACGAGGATAACTTTTCAGTGGTGTGATGTATAAATTCCTCCCTTCCATAACACGCCGTGTCATTACTCTGCACAGATACTTGGCATTCCTTGATCCCTAACGATGAAAGAAGCGCTTTGAGCAAGGGAAACGGGGATGCATAATAAAAATGACCTGTGCACATTTTAGGACAACTTAAGTGTCAAAGAAGACTTCAGTTCTTACATTTGGCAAAGATTTCAGTCATTTCTATTTGAGCGGGCATTATAGACGAGTGCAGGTGTTTTTGCAAAAGCTGGCCAATTATCTCTGGAGTACATTACCTCTGGTGCTTGTTGCAGCACCATGTGTTAAATGGTCTTAATGAGAGATGGAAGAGCTTATAAATTTATAAAGACTGAGGTATAAAATAACTACAAAAGAAACATTTATGAACAAGATAAAGTGAACCCAAAAATCTTGAGGGCTTAAGAACTGCAACATATAGTGGTATTCTCTTTTATACTCTTGTCTTAGTACTGTTAAGATAAAATTAAAGGGGAGTCTGCGGCATTGCAAAAAGCCCCACTAGATGGTTCTATTCTGACATGATACTGTGTAGCCCTGCACTACAAACGATTATCATGCACAACAACTGGCAAGTAAGAATACATTTCCTCTTGCATCCTGATTAGGTGCCTGATGCCAGCGTATCCCCAACAATGGAGCAAAGCAGCCTCTCAGTCCAGTGGGTGCAGTTGCTGTTACATTAGCTGATTGGATTCTGCTTCCTCGTGTGAATTCCAAGTGCATCGCTGTTAGAAATAAATGCAAATGCTATTCATGAGAAGTAAGATGACCCAAAATATTTAGCACATTTAGACGATTCGAGGTTTGTTGTCATGAAGCTAGTGTCATGCTCACCAAGAATGGCTTCACGCTCCTGGGTCAAGGAGGACACTTGCAAAAAAAGTGTTATACTTTTGTGACTAACAGCATTTAAGTATGATTTTGGCTTATTAAGCTTTCATGCATGATTTTGTTAAAGCATTCTGATTCTTTAAGATGCTCTTTGAGCATGACCCAAGACATAATGGGCAAAAAACAATAGATTGTTTTATATCTGAAGTATGTATTTGTCCTTTTACCAAATGTAAAGACAATAATAATAATATAATAATAAGAAATATCATTCTCTTTGCAACAATGCTGGACAAGACAGGTAAAAAAAAAAAATAATAATAATAAGAAGAAGAAATAATTAAAAAATATTATTATTATTATTAACAATTATTATTATTATTATTTTTGTACTGTTTATTACTGTTTGATGTGAGAATTATTGCAGTGCTAAATTTATCCAACAGACGGAAGTATATATCATACAACAAAGCTTTGAGTTTTTACCATAAAATGACGCAATAGGCCTCAGAAATAACTATTTCTAATAATTATTGTATTATTGTAATAAATGGTTAAAGAACAGTTCTTCTTGCATCAATCTACCAGAATTATACGTTTATGTCCTCACTAAAATGTGTTTTACAGATGGAAGTTATATATTTGACACTTGAATGGCCCTCTGGTTTTCCTCAGTCATTTTTTTATTTAGCTTCCTAAAGATCATAAATAGCATTCAGATGGATTCATTAAGCAAAAGTTACAGAAAGTGTATCACTGTATGACTCTTCCTCTCTTCGTCGTCCCCTCCAGGATCCTTGAGGAACAAGCATTAAGAGAATACGTCCTGGCTCTGTTTCGGCTCCCTCGTGCAGAGAAACTCTACGAAGTGGCCTCGTGTTCGGTGTGGACGCCGCACGCCCGATGCCACACAGCGGGGAGTCTCTACACTACCGACAGCTATCTGTGTTTCTCCAGCCGAGAGGAGGGCAGCTGCACTCTGCTCATTCCCCTCTCAGAGGTAAGCTAACAGGGTGCAGCCAATGGGAGGCTACGCCAGGTTTAAGGAAATAATTCTGCAGTTACACAGAGATCTGAATGAAGCTGTGATTTTTTTTTTACTAACAAATGGCAGAATAAGCTCAATGTCATGTACTGTAGTAGTTGGTTTTATTGTCATGTAAATACACTGTGAAAATCTAAAAGTGCAAAAACTTGGCTTATTAGTCCACTTACAGGGATATAAGAGGGAAGGAGGTGGTAAATATTAATCATCCTCTGGCAATGAAGTCTTTTATTGTTTGACAGGATGATGAGTTTTCCTGCCATTTTCTCATCAGGTGTTGTCCATAGAGAAAGCAGAGAGCACCAGCATCCTCCCCAACCCAGTAATAGTGAGTGTTCGGACGAAAAAGGCATTCCAGCTGATCGAGCTGCAGGACAGAGACGAGCTGGTGGAGAACATGAACTCCAGGCTTCGCGCTCTGCAGTGGAAACAGTCCATGTTCCGCAGAAAGCAAGACGACAGGAGAAGTGTGGTAAGTAAAAGTTATTAGTATTTTTTCAGCATCATTGGACTAAATTTGCATGATTATCTATTTATATATTGCATTGTTCTGGAAAAAAGGACCACTGTATCTTCTTTGCTGTGGCTGTCTTTAGACTGGAAATACATTTATTTTTAATTTAACTCTGAAAAATCCTGCATGGATGGATGGATGGTACAGCTTGAGTTGCATTGAATAAATATTTTACTTTGCTTCTTTTAGATCTGCTGAACTTTTTTCCGGTATAATCTATATGTGCTGTTGTGGTTTGGTTGGATTTGTTGGCAGAGTGTGGCTACTGGATTAACTATCTGCTCACAACTGGAGGTGTTGTTGATCAGAACGGGAAACCATTTGGGATATGTTTTGTTATGTTATTAAGAACCTGTTTAAACATCCCATTTCATATTTGCTGAAGCATACAGTTTAGACAAAGTTACTACCAATGTATGACTGAAAATGCAACCTTTCCTCCTGGAAACGATAAGCCTTCTTTGCTCTGATTTGTGAGCTGCGGCTGTAAAATTGGGCCCCGCCCACCCTTCTACCTGAGCTCGGCAGGTGTTTTTACACATGCACTACCTTCCTTTAACCTGAAGACGAACAGCAGCTGTGAGTTAATATGACATGACAAGCTGCTTAGAGGAATCTGACAGTTAGCACTATTAAATAAATAAACTTTCAGTTCAAACGTCCCTCCTCTGTAGAGAAGGAATTGCATGGGATAGTTTTCTGTGAGGACTTTTTCTCAGCGTTTGATTCAAATGAATGAGGAATATGTGAATATGTGTCACAGCTGAAGTTCCTGCTTGGTTCGGTCTCTGTGGGTTAAATGTGCCCATCCTGCTCAGCGTTGGTTAACTTGACATGAATTTTGTAGTACTGTATGTTTTCTTAAAGTAAAACTGTGCTTGAAGTTTTTTCACATTGCTGCATTTTTTTCTTATGCACTGCAGAGATGACGTAAACATTGCATCTTTCTCAGGCTGAACACAGCTACACAATGACTGTAGAGTTACTTTTTCACACAAACACTGCTTAGTTTGGAGTTTTACTGTGAAACGAAATCACTGTTGTATTGTACTGCAATTCGGGCTTTGTCCTGTCTTGCACAAATGCCAAGTGTTGCACACTACTGTTGCTTTTCCCATGACTTTCACAGACATGTCTGCATGAAAACAGATGATAAATCATGGCTTTCATGAGAG
Source organism: Craterocephalus amniculus (assembly GCA_036024015.1). NCBI lineage: Eukaryota > Metazoa > Chordata > Actinopteri > Atheriniformes > Atherinidae > Craterocephalus > Craterocephalus amniculus. The sequence continues at coordinate 3,447 of JAVQJG010295103.1, read as the reverse complement.
GGAAAAAATGCACATGCACCCATTAGCAGAATGAGTCATCAACATTCTGTTGATGCATGAAATAGATTAAATAAAGTCTGCATTCCAGACAGGATAGAGTGGTAGAAGTCATTCCAAGCTCTTGATTATCTGTAAAATGAACCTGCAGCCTCATCTCATTTTACCTAAAAGCATTATCACATCTTTATTCACCCTGTTTAGCTTTGTTTGCATTTGTAACCTGTATATGTACAAAGGTTGTCACAATATTAGCGATGTCACTGTAGGTAGATTGCCACAATATCGTCGTGGTCTTACTACAATATCTAGTTGTTGGGCTGGGCCATGTGGCCTCAAATCAATATCACGATATTCTGAGCAGTTCATCTCCGTAACGATAAATGGACGATAACATCACTATGGTGCACAATTTGTAATTGCCGTCAATATTATATCAGTCTGATGCAGGGGTCCAATGAGCCACTCTCTGTTCTGTACATGTTGGGAATCAGAATTTTTGTAACATATTTCATGTTAATTAATTCATACTGGGACCTGTAAGCATTGACTGGGCAGCCCCATTGTATTTTCGTTTTCTAAAAAAAAAAAGTTATCATTGTAAATCTCGGTATCGGTAAGTTTTTTTTATATATTTCTCACCGCTATCAAGCAGTCTGTCTTTAGGCAAAAATAACAATAATAGTTTTCAGTCTGATCTAGTGGAGCAAATCTTACTGAACTACATGGACCATGATCCTTTGCAGCCTCTTTTTTGAACCAAATGACAAGGCAGTTTTATATGTCTGTGGATTTTTATTTATTAAACAGATGTTTTAATGTCTAGGTGAAGTTCATTAAATATGAATAAGAAGTAAATAATGACAAATATATCCTGATTTATTTATCTATTTTCTAAAGAAAATGCGAGTCTTTGGAGGATGAAGTGTTTGGCGTGAGATTAAACAGCACTACTCAGTTCTGACACATGTAAATTTGACAATATGTTCATCCTATTTCCTGCAGAAATCTTCCACACCTTACTACACCTTCTACTACGACACCGGCTGCTCTGATGAGGAGGAGATGGAGGAGCAGGTCCTGCGAAACACTGTCAACAGCGAAGCTCTCATGACGGCCTTTCACCAAAGCCAGGAGGGAGCCGATGGCAACCAGGTGAGTGGCGTCTCACAGCTCGGCTTAATTAAAAACTACATGTTACATTTACCGGCGGGTTTACCTGAGAGCTTCTGCCCGTGTGATCAGAGTATGGATCCGGTGAAGGAGCGACTGTGGGAGGATCATTTCTCAGAGTTTGGCCGCGGCGTCCACATGTTTCGCACAGAGAAGATCCAAAGACTGGTTGCCATGGGAATACCGGAGTCGCTGCGCGGCGAGCTGTGGATGGCGCTTTCTGGTGAGAGTCGGAAAAATGAGACAGTGTCAGAGCTTTTACACTAATCAGCCACAATATTTAAACTCCTGACAGGTGAAGACAAATGGCAGTGAATTCCTTGAGTGACAGCTTTGAAGATGATGCCTTCAGCTGTATACAGCATTTTGTTGAATTATACAGGTGCTACCTGGAAAATTATCATTATTATTGATTTAAAAAAATATGCAATATGTATGTATATATGTGCATTTAATCTTTGAGGTTAAGTTACAGAAATGCTGCACTTATTCAGGATATTCCAATATTCAGAGTAGTACCTGTAACTTAACTTCAAAGATTAAATGTACACATATAGACAAACAGTATGCAAATCAATATATTTCAGCTTGTATTTGTTTATATTTTGCTCATAATGATTTGTAGCTTCAGAAAACCTTGAATTAAAAATTCAGAAAATTTGCATATTTCTTAAAATGGATGAAAAATTTATTTTAAATTAAATAATGTCAGGCCTCTGAAAGTAAACTCTTGCATCTGTACTTAGAAGATAAAATGTAATGGTTTCACATCTTATGTTAAACTGCCTGAATAAAACAACTTTTCCAGCATTTTCTAATTTTCCGGGTAGCGCCTGTAGCATATTGCATATTGTAGAATTATTCTACCTGTTGGACGGTAGAATAAATCGGGAGGGTGCAGGTGTGTGTTTGAACAGGACTCAGGCTCCACATCGCTCTCTGTCCATCTGCTGGGGATCTACAGCAATACCTTCTCTACCAAAGCCAGTTTTCACATTTATTTTGGTTTGTCGTCGGTTCCTCTTGTCAGTGCCACTTCCTCATCTCTGATCTGTTGCAGTCTGCCGGAGACGGAGAACAGGTTGTTGGAACAGACAGACTGAAACTGAGTCAAAGAACCTGTTGTACAACTGAAACAGTATGTGAATGAAAAGAAAGTTCACTGAGAAAAGAAGAAAAATGTGTTAGAATGTGTTTGTTGAGTCCTGTATTCTGCATTATAGAAGATCTTTGCACACACTATGGAGCATCAATCCTAAAACATAGCATACCAAAATGATGGGTAGCAACTCTGCTAGAATATTCTACCAAGAATTGGCATCAAACTGAAACACATTTCAAGCCCCAAGCAGTTATAGGGTCATGGTCAGCACTATCTATTAGAGCTGCTGCTAATTTCTCTGCTGCGAGCAAACCACAGAAGCAATGCATGAAAAGCAGATACTCTGCCGTGTACTTAGACGTCCGTCTCATCACCGTGGGACAAAAACTCTACGAACTCGCAGCCAGAATAGCAAACAGACATCACAGTCATAAAGCTCGTCTTACTTTTGCTGTTTTATGGTCAGAAGTTTTATTCCACCTCAGAAAAACTGTTCATGTGTTCTCTTATGTCTCTGCTTTTTTAAAAATGAATCACAGGTCACCTTTACCCATGAAGGTAAAGGGGTTTTATAGTGAAGTATTCACTCCTCTCATGGTGTGTGTTAGGTGAATGAATCCCATGATTCTCTTGACCTTTGATTAAAGTGTCCTTCCACATCAGCTGAAGGGTTCCTGAGATATTTACCCGTGTAACACCGACTAAAACATCTGTAAAAATGCTCAGGTTTGCTTTTTCAGCTTCTACTTTTGCACAGTTCCTCATCAGACATTATTTTACTCATTCCTAGATTAACTTTGCTGCTTTCCTCTGTTTTTTTTAAAATTGAAAATAACGTGCTTTACTTGCAGGATGATATAACAGTAATCTCACACGTCTCAAGCTTTCTTGTGAAGATATACTTCAGATGGACAGAAACAAACAGGCCTCATGAGGAAGAGATTTAAAATAGAGCAGCAAGATTGGCCCTTCAGTGTTCTAGAACAAATGTCATGAAGATGAATAATAGTTTATCACGGCTAACTATTGAGGCTTAAATAGGATCCTGTCTTGCAATGTTTGCTCGTAATGCCATTGTCGAGTGTAAGCCTGATTTTTTTTCAGAAATGCTAACTCAGACGGGCTCAAAGCATAGTCATATTACTAGACAGGTCAGTAAAGGCTGCTTCGACCTC
>JAVQJG010295095.1:0-10133 GCA_036024015.1 Craterocephalus amniculus | reverse complement strand
CAGTGGTGAATCTATTTATCTATCTATCAGTGCAAAACGGAGGAGAAAGTGAGTGTTGAACCTCTTCATGGGTAAAAATTGATGGGCTTCATGTGTTCCGGGAGTGCAAAGCCCATCTGAGAGTGAGAAGGGAGAGTCACCAACATTTTCTTCACAGTTTTGCGCAGACAGCCAGTTACTCCTTGCATCGTCTGTGCAGTGGTTGCCTCTTCCCTCCCTCCCTCTCCCATTGCTCCTTGCGACATGATAACAGCTGGGAGAGTGGATAACAATAAGAAGACAGATGTGGAGGAGTTAATCTCACACACGCTAATCTCATGTAAACATGTTTGAGAGTTAAATTTCAGCCAGACACACTTCCACGCTCTCAAAGTACGTCCTCCTTTTATGGGCAGTGGTCTACCTTCACCCATGAAGCCTGCTTATCCTTTCAACTTCTGATAGTCCAAGGAATAGGAGTGTTTTTTGGTAGTAACCTTTTATTCTATCTTTAAATTTTTACTATTTGTTTCCCACTATCACTCTGTGAATTATTTGAACATACTGAAATAACTTTAGTAAAACAATAGTCATAATGTAATTTATTTGTCAGTGCTGTTGCATGCTGGTGGTCAGCTGTGTTTTGTATTTCTCCTAAGAATTAAAGAAGCTACACTACCCCTAGATAGCCTAGCAAATGAGCTTGTAAGTAAACACGGACAGCATCCTTAAAACCCATTGCTGACTGCTGAATAATGCAAGGCCACGGTTTCCATCAAAACCAGCTTTAATTGTGTTTTTTCCTCCTGTTTTCATCTGGTTAGGATGTGAGTCTGTAGAATAACAGCTATTCACAAAATCCTTTTGAAATAACTAGGGGGTGAAATCAATCACCATCCAATTACAGGACAATAGCAAGAGTGTGTCCCTGTATTTGGAACCCAGGGTTTGGTCATTTTACTTGGAAAAATAACATCTTGTATTAAAAAGAAATAAAATAAATTAAAATGTTTTTGAAAGCAACTTGTGATATTAAAATAGTAACTACTGAGAAACAAACTCGTAAGCGGTGAAAGACATCAGTTCCGCAGGTCATAACAGCCGTTATTGCTGTAAATGTTTCTGCACAACTGCAGCCTTGGCAGTGGATGAGCAAACCTTCATTAGACAAAAGAAAATGGACATTCACATCACAACTGTTAGTCATACTGGTCACAAGTTTTCTGTCCTTTAATTTCAGTGTGTCCTGTTCGTATTTTTTTTAACAGTTTTCCACCTTTCTGCCATTCACATTGCTCCCTCATCTAACTTATCAGAAGTATATCTCTCTTCCTCCGGAGCTTTTTTTTTTTACATTTTAAATTTATTGTTGTATTTCTCTCTGGCCTAAAACTAATCTGATTCAAACTGTCGAGTATAGCTTTTCTGATGTGGATGAATCAACTCGGAACAGCTTCCTTTGTGCTTTCCTCTAAAATGTCTGTCAGTGCTTTCAAGCATAAGCGGGATGAGTTAAAGTGCAACACTAATGGTGTTTTCAATTGAAAGAGCTCAGAATAAAGTTTCCTTCAAACATCAGTTACTTGAAAAATGACTTAAATACCAAATGAGGCACAATTCTTTGTTGCTGTGACTGTTTCCAAAATTGAGATCAACCTCAAGCATTTCATTTTATTTGTATCACAGATTCAGCTTTTTAAAGAGCCTCATGACCAGTATTGTGGAGATGTCTTTAACCTTGTGAGATTTTAATCAAAATTCTTTACCACGAAAAAGACATTTATTATCAACCGGACACAATTTGTACCTCTTTTTTTTTGTTTTTTTTTGTTGAGCAGTGAGTTTTGTACCTCACTGTAATGTTGTTCTTGGACTTTTCCCCGGCTATGCTATATGTGCACAGTGACACAAACTCATAATTGGTTATCTTCCACAAGTGTGCAGCTACCTGCAAAAGAGTAAGGGAAAGAAAAATACTTGAAGCGAATGCAGCGGAGATTGTCTTTGTGTTATTGCTGTTATCTTGTGGCAGTACAAACAAAAGAACAACTAATCAAGGTTCTGTTGGCAGCTATCAAGATGGTGTGTTTACGTAGTTTGTTGAAGGCCAGAGGGATGTTCCTTATACTGTATGTTCCATTATATAACAATGGAGATGTGATTGGGATTTAAATGCTACAGGAGGAGCTAAGCAGAGGGACAGAATTTGCATAGAACAATGGTTAATATGATAGAGATCATGAAAAAACTTAGAAAATAATTCTTTGTGTCGGTCTACTGAATTAAAATACTGTTACAGAATTTTGCAATGACCTTCACAGGAAATGTCTGAATGATTATGGGATTAGGATGGAACGTGAAACATGTACCCAAGGGATAAACTCTGGAGAGTTTGATGATACCTAACCTTTTATCTGGTGTTACCAGGAGGTCAGCCTTGTCACCCATCTCCTAAGATATCAGAATACAAATCAAACTTGTCATAAATCTTTTCCTGTATTATAATGTTGCTTAATAATTGGGGGGATTCTTACATTTCCTTCTTTAGATTATGTGGCGTTTGTGGATTTCCATAATGTGCAACACATGTTCATACTTTCTATGGGTATCAGCAAACTCCATAATCCTGTGCACTTTTTATATAGAAAAATCATTTGTTAACATTTTAGTTTGTCAAACACAACCACTTAAAGGGACACTGTGTAACTTTTGGCCACTAGGGGCAGCTGAACCTGTAACTTCCCACAGGCCACACAGCACTGTCGCAAAATGAAACAGTTTCCATCATGTTTTGGAATCCTGTTTGCAGGACATTACAGCTAAGAAAACCGCAAAACTAAACCAAGCTAGTTATTAATTGTGCTGTTATTACTTTGATATTTATAAATTTATATATTTATTTATATATTTATTTATATATTTATAAAAACCTCAATTTCTTTTGTAAAAAGCTTTAGGGAGTCATGCTAGCTTTGGTCTGTAGCTGATTAGCTTCAGCTAGCTGCATTTGGACACAGACGTATGCTGAATCATTCTGATCAGGACTTATCGATGCGGGTCACGCAATCCCATCCCATCCCTTCGGATCCACCATCACAAAGTTACATTGTCTGGTTTCTGAAGAGGACAGCCACTTTGGGGCGCTAAAACTCATCAAACGCTGTTTATTGACCCCAGAAATCATCCTTTATCACTCACATTAGGCTGATGTATGGGCCTGAAGTAACACAGTATCCCTTTTAAAAATAAATTGTATACCGTAAACCTTTCTGTTAGGCCAAGATTAGCAAATCTTAATAAATTAATAGACCAACACATGTAAGCACGTAAATTGAAAAGTGTTACCACAGTGATGTTATCATTTTATACAAAGCTTTATTTTATTTTACTTAGTGTTGCTCTCTTCCCATCCAACCACTCATGTTCTATACCAGCGTTATCCAAGTCAGAGTCTTGAGTGGGGCTGGAGTCTTTCCAATAACTGCTGTCCTTTCATAATAAGGTAATATGTTGCTAAGACACAACAATGAAGGTAGAAGCGCTGTTTAGTTGTTGGGATTTACCGTGTTGAAATAACACGGGACCATAGAAACCATCTCCTCTGGAGACGGAGGTGTGTAAAGAAGCTGTGCGCCTGTCAGTCAGACGAGCCACTTGGCTGACATTCCCACCCACGGTTTATGGAGATAATTTATTCCAATAAGCACAGAAATAGATTTGTGTTTTTATTTAACTTCTAATGTCAGATGGTCCAAGCTGGATGTATTTTTGACTAAACCTAATGCAGTGTCTCTAGTGCTTGAGAGCGCCTCATGTCTGAGTCTTTCTAAACCCCAGCTGAAAGGGAAACTGAAAATAAAAGTAACACAATAAAGACAAAAACAGGGGGAAAGGGAAAATGAAATGATGTTTCTAATGACGAAGAGTCTGCCGAGCTGAAAGGGACCCTTGTTGCACATATTTCCTTCCTTTTATGTTTGGGACCAGGTTGTTGAGATTACATCTCCACACAAGCACGTTTGTAATAAAAGTTTAAACTTTGTGAACTGAAGAACTGTTCCTACAGATTGTTGGGTGATTGTTTTACACTTTGAACCAGATCAAAATCACACAGGAACACAAACTAACAAATCAAGATGGAGGCAGATTAGCAACTGCTGTGTTTGGGGATTTAAATCTACTACTTTGGTTAATGGAGCCTACTGGATTTGAAAAGAGCACTGCGGAATTCAGCAGTATAATGCTGAAGCTACTGTTAATACAGCTGCTAACATTTCAGGACAAGAGCTATAGTATTGTCACAAACAAATCTAATTGTAGAGCAGGAATTTGAATGTGTACTGACTGCAATCTGCTACTGTACACTCAAATACCTCATGCAACCCCACTTCAAAGAAACACAGTTATCTTTTTAAATATAAGCTGCTGAGGTTCATATTTTTATTTTTCATGAGATGATGACTCCTGTAAAATCATTATAAATACCCACTACGTCACTATTTGCTCTAGCAGAGAGGGAAAAGGTAGAAATATGCCAAAGTGGTACCTTATCAGTCTTGTCGGTCGCATCTTTGGTGTAAAATTGTCAATCTTACTGCTGCCAAGTACCTATATGCATGGACGTAGTTTTGATTTCAGAGGTGGGGTGGAGAGAAGTGTTTTTCATAAAACAAATCTTTCAGCTTACTGTGTCTTCTAGCGTTTCTTTTAGTTTTCTATATACTTTAAAGCCTAATTTTCCTTGTCTTGGTTTGACTGGTTGTAAAGCATGTAGCCAAATATTATCACCCAATTCTGTCTACACCTTAGTCAACTTCACACCAACTTAGTAACATGTTTGCTTATTTATGGAATATTATCATTTACATAGCACTACCTACTGTCGGGCAAGTCAAACTGGAATTACATTTGGGAAGAAATTGAATAAAATGTCCATCATTCAGCGCAAGCCCGGCTTCAATATAAAACTTTACCTGGACTGTTTGCTTTTCTCATCTGACACAACATATAGGTGCTGGGGTTTGAACTTTGAAAGCTCTGATATAGGTGATCATCACTCTGACATTTATCACAATGCTTTATCTGAAGACTAACATGTTTATTCTTTCAACCTCACCTCTGAGTCTCCAGCTTTTTCTCCTCCTCTCCCTTCTCCAGCCACTTCTCCTTCATGTCCTGCAGCTTCTGCTCTCTCTCTTCCAGAATTTCCTTCTCTTTCTTCTGCATCTCTACTATCCTTAGCCTGACAAAAATATATTGGAGCATGACATGAACAGTGGGACAATTTGGGATCAATGAGTAATAGAGGAAAAAAACATAATTTCACAAAAATCACGAGTTTGGATATATAAAACATAAATTTATTTATATTGTAATTTTACCTTTTTGATAATAATTTTAAAAATATATATTTTTTTTAATTTATCAGCACTTACACTAAAGTAATACATGTTTCAGGATTATTGTGAGCTTTTTTACACGATGAGGCTATATATGTGGAAATGCTTCTTTATGAACCCCGTGAAGGTATTGAAGGACGCCTGTATCACATTTCTTTGAGTAACTTACTGTTTGACTTTTTAAAAAGTCTCTTATGTCTGCTTTTCTTTTCTTCCACATCATGGACTTCTAGTGGAAGTGGCAGAAGGAACACCGGCCAAACTAGCAGCAGCTCCTTCTTACCACAGACTAGCTTGCCGGTCTCACTTACCGGTGTGCAGTGAGCAACCCGGCAAGGTGGAGTGACAGCAGAAACAGCCAATCACACAAGAGAAGGCAGAACCAATGGAGGAACTGGTGGGCAGGATAAACTGAGAGACGCAGCAATAGCTTGAGTGGATGTTTTCCGCTGGGTCCTAGTGCTTAACTATATTCTGTGGCGAAACCTTGTTTTTGGACAGTTACAGAGTACAGGGGACTAAAACGGTCTTTTGAAAAAGTGCAGAGGACATGTCCCCTGTGTCCCCCCTAAAACTACGTCCATGCCTATATGTAGGGGTCAGAGCACAAGCTTTTAATACGCTTTCACCATCCATGCAATTAGGGCTGTCCCAACACCACTTTTTCACTTCCGACACCGATACCGATACAGAGGGTTGAGTATCGGCCGATACCGATCCTTACATTTTGTTATGAGCACATCAAAACCTTAAGGTGTAACTAATAAAGTCCACAACAGAAGGTGTGAGAAAAATTGAGTCATTAATTATTAACCAATGAGTTAATTTATAATAAATATAAAGACTTTGTGTAACACACAACACATTTCTGCTGTAAGAAAAAACAACCTGAGTAAATCCTGTAGAAAATGAACGTACAGGGTGTTCAGGTTAAAGGGCTGGATAGAAAATGTTGATCAACTGGTATCGGCAGCAGTATCGGCATATTTCAATGCAGGCCCGATACTTTCCAATCCGTGTTTTTTTGTTGGTATCGGCACCGATACCCGATACTGGTATCGGATCAGGACAGCCCTAGTACACCCTGTAGTGAAAGGATGTTGGGAAAAGAAATGACGCGTTAAGCTCAACCACTCCAAAGAGGTGTTGGTAAAGCTGGAACAAAACATGGGCTTGAATGCGCTGCCAACTTTTCCTGATTAATCCTGAGGCTTAGCAGCTTCTGCCAGTCCCATGTTGATGCTGTTTTTAAGGAGGCACTGTACATCTCAGATCCTTTCAAATCTATCGTGTATCAGGGACATTATTTCCTTTTTCTGGCTCATCAGTTTTTAAATATTAGAAGCCAGAGTATTATAAAGTAGCACGTCGTAACTTTTTCCAACCTCATAAATATGTTTCTGACTTATGATGACACAGCAACGCTTATTATGCTTTTTTGCTTCAGTACTTCTTCCTTAAGAACCATAAATGAATATCCCAGATGGTAGCGCCATATTTATCTTAAAATATGCCACATGGTTTGTTTATACATAATTGAGTGCTATTTCTGTGCTTGTATGGTGTTTACACTGCCATGATGTGTGCTATCATCCTAGAAAAATGTCCGAAAAGATGCTAGTTTAAATGGGCTTTTTCACCATTTCACCACAGAACTTAGCTTACATCCCAAAAGTGCTGTTTGTTAAATTGCTGCAATAATCACCCCATGTTTGTGTTTACTTCTTTTACAACTTCTCTTGGTATACAACCACCTGGACTCTGCAAAGTATCTTCAATAGCTGTAAAGCTTATGCTCATTCTCTATTTCCCTCCTTCCAACGTTTTTAGCCACCAGCATTATATTTTCACTCCAGTTAGCTCCATTTTACAGTGTTGGGAAACATGAGGCGAATATCTTCCCAGCAGAGAAGATTAATAGGCCTTCAGTTTTTTTCCTGCTACATATTTACTAAGGCTGTAACGATACCTGTAACAGTATTGAAATCACAATACTCAGAGCTTCGATCCTGTCTTGCGGTGTTAGATGGTAGTATCGCAGGACTCTTCAAGCACAGTTCACCAGACCTCACAGTTGCACACACTTTTGAAAATCTCTTTTATAAAGGACTTTCAAACTATTAATAATTTCCCAATTTTACCAAAATTTTTCTCTACATGCAGAGAATTACCAGTAATGTGCTCAGCTTTGTTCAGTATGGAGGTGGGTCCTGATGAGATCACATATACACTTGACTCATGGTGCAGCAAGGACAGTACAGGCGGAGCCCCAAAGCATGTTGGGAAATATTCTAGTCCACCCATCCAAAGCCCCGGGCCAATCAGAAAACAGCACCACTGCATCAGGCGGATCCCCTAGGGTGTTGCACCACTGAAAACAGACCGACGTCACCATCTGATGCACTCGGCAAAATAAACAAAGGGGGACACTGTAGTAAGTCATAGGGCTGGGTTTAAAAAATCGATTAATTGATTAAAATCGATTCAAGAATAAAAAATCAATAAACGATTCATAAAATGCCAAAATGGATTTTTTTTTAAAGAGAGAAAGCTTAGTTTTTATTTGGCCATTCTTTCTTACTGGAATGTTTCTGTTAACACTGTATTCTGTTTAACATGTAACATTGGTTATTTTCACAAATAAATGTTAGTTATGTGTGTGACATGCCAGTGCTGGACATCTTTAATGAAAACATGAATATTAAACAAATAAAAAATACACACTGTTGAAAGGTTGCTTCAACGTTTCATAAAAATTGCCATCTTGGAATGTCTAATATTCAATAAATATTGATGCCACATGAATATCTGAAAATGAATCGATATTGAAAATAATCGGAAGGGAATCAATATCTGCTCTATCAAATCAAATCGATTCAGGAAATTCGGAGTGATACCCAGACCTATTAAATCAAATGTTTTAATTGAAAATGGTAACTTCTAGTCGTGTTTTTGGCTGTACCACCCAGTCAGATAGCAAGAAACATATATTATTAAAAATTATGGGGCAATGCCATAAGCTGTCAGATGAAACGAGGTGCTGGCGGTTAGCAGCAAAGCTAAACCAAGATCTCCGTGGCTAAAATCTCCACATCTAAATTTGTGTGTTATGTTATTTAAATAAAAAATCTTTCAAATTAAAAAAAAAGATTGTGTTGTGTATCGAATTTTGGGTCAAAAATCGTGATATGAATCAAATGGTGAGTTAGAGTATTGTTACAGCCCTAATATTTCCTAATATTAATCTTTAAAGATGGACTCCTGGTTCTCTATGTCCCACTGTCTGTCTTTGTCAAAATCTACTATATAGCATGAAAAGCGCTTGTTATCAGCAGATCTTTCAGGTCAGATAAGTTGTAGAACTACATTTCTGTGGATCAGGCTTGTTTTGGCTCATCCTAGGAATGCTTGTACTGATTAGGATCTGAGCAGGTCACAGTTTTGGAGTCTTATGTCTTGTTCTATAAGCTGTTTCTTTGTAGTGTCTGTGTTGTGGTACGATGCACCATTGTGCTGGGTGGCAGGGAGAGGGATTGCCATGAAGTGTGAATGGACTGATGCAATGTTTCAGTGGGTGGCATTTGTCACCGAACGCCTGGATCCAAGATTTTCCGGCTCACTTTTAACATTAAAACAATGCATCATTCTACCCAGTAGACATGTTGGTGGTTTTTATGTCTTTGATTGGACTCGGTCTTGTTGACTGGTAGGGCTGGGCGAAATGGCCAAAAAATAAAATCTCAGATTTTTTAAAACCAAATCCGATTTTCGATTTTAATCTATTTTCTTTAATCTTCCTATCTTTTTCTTTAACACTTGAATTATCCCTCAAAAAACTTATATGTATAACCCTTCAAGTAGACATTTTTGTCCACTTTCTAGAAAGTGTCCAAAAAAAGGTCACAGGGAGGTGATTTTTGGCAAGTGGGAGTAATTTGGGTTTAAATTTGAAGATTCAAAGTTTCAGCATGAACGTCCATTATTTGACCCCCTAAATGCACTTTTATCCTATCCATGACCCTTCAAGTGGACGTTTCTGTCCATTTTTCTAGAAAGTGCCCAAAAAAAGGTCACAGGAAGGTGATTTTTGGCAAGCAGGTGTATTTTGGGTTTAAATGTGAGGATTCCAGGTTTCAGCATGAACATCCATTATTTTACCCTGTAAACTAACTGAAACTTTGAATCCCCAAATTCAAACCCAAATTACACCTGCTTGCCAAAAATCTGTTTCCTGTGACCCTTTTTGGACACTTTCTAGACAATGGACAAAAATGTCCACGAAGGGTCATAGATTGGTTTTCAATGCATTACATGGTCAAATAATGGATTTTCACTCTGAAAGTTGGGGTTTTGAATCTTCATACAGGATAGCACTTTTTCACCAAAAATCAGCTCCGGTGAGCCGGGTGATTATCCGTGAGGGGGCTTTGAAGTTGTGTAAGTGGACAAAAATGTCCAGGGGGCATACAAGGGTTAAACATGTCAGAGATGATGATTTCTCATTACAACAACTGTTTCTATGTGTGTGTGTGTGTGTGTGTGTGTGTTTAGCACATCCTGGAGCTCGAGCTTTCATCACTCACGCTGGCTCACATGGCCTGTTTGAGGGATTGTGTCACGCCGTCCCCATGCTGATGGTACCAGTCAGCGGGGACCAACCTGATAATGCAGAGAAGATGGCGAGCAGAAGAGCGGGAGTCGTGTTGGATATAACTTCTGTCACCACAGAGAAAATCATTCACGGACTGAATGAAA